>JAVDPK010002069.1:331253-355941 GCA_034780415.1 Cichlasoma orientale
TAGTGGAGTAAAATTTGACCACGAGTATCAGTACTTTTACTTAAGTACTAGAGTTGAGTACTTTGTCCACCACTGGTTGTGAGTAACAAAACTCTAAACATGAATTCGGGAATACAGAGTTGTTTTGGTTTGAGCAGTGCCTTTCCTTATTGGGAATGTCATTTTAAATTTTAGATGCCTGGGGGGGATGTTTGCATTCTTTCCTTTGCGTACTGTCTGTAGTGTCTGTGACAAGACGTAAGATTTTCTGCACTAAATTAGTCATAAATTACACAGACCTGAATTATTATATTGGGATCTCATTGGCTGAGTCAGTGTCCGTCCCTCTGTGTGTCTTCTTTTCCTCAGCTCGATCCACCACGGTGGGTGTTTGTTATTTGTGTGTCCTGTGTGTTCTTAGGAGAGGTAACATTCTCTCTGCTAAGTATACCCCCCCACCCCCCTTGATAAGATGATCTTGATAAGACATCAAGATAGCATTCAGCTACAAAAACTCAATTTCCTTACTCCTTTGGGGACATTAAACAAATTCCTTTTGCCTGAAAAAAAAATGCAAGAATTCACATCAGCCTGGCCCTGCATTACAGCACCTTTTCCACCTCATTGGCTGGCCTCTCCAGATGCTATCAATGAGCAGGTGATTTTGGTGCAGCCCATAAGTTCTGCATTGCAGGGGCATAGTCAGTAAGCACAGATTGTGGTGTGGGTATCTATACGTCGTTTTTTAGATTATCTGTAAAGCAGCGGCCCCTGACTTAGAGGCAAACTCCTGAAAGCACAAAGGACTAGAAATGACAAAACATGCTCCTTTCTGGAGGTGACAAGATTTTGAATGCTGTCACATTTGGATTACACAAAATGTCTATTCACATATCCCCTTGCTATCAGACCAACAAAGACCACGAGTGAACACTTGCATATAGATGAGAAGTCTGTGTGTCTTTTTTAAAAAGTTCCCTTTGGGCACATCCAGTGATTAGCAGCACATGTCTTAGTATTTGAAAAATAGTTAAATAACATATCTCAGTCCTTGGATGGCTGGCTGAATCTTTTTTTTTAGCAAGTATATAAGCCAATACAGGGAAAAAAATCCTTTGAATGGTGCCTGATTGACAGGTCTATGAAAAAGGACAGACGTATAGAAAAATTTCATTCCCACATATCACTCTAAGCTTCAGCAAAAAAAAAAAAAAAAGGGAAAATGATTTACACCAAATGTATAAATGTGCTTTTATATCCTAATCATTTACACCTACTTCGAAATTGATTTAGAAAGCGGAGTTAATGCGTTTGCTGTGCTAGAGCGAGGGCAAACAACAAAATACTGAAAAAATTCATTTCTAGCAAAATAGCTGCCGTTTCCTTTGAGATGTGGTTACGCTTGTTCAGTGTTTTTTTTCCTCCACGTAATGCTTTTAAAAGGGAAACTCACTTAAAACATTTCATAAGCAAATACTGTCAAAAGTTGTAACAGATGTAGAAATTTTCTTTAGTTTACTTTGTCACCACAGCTGAATGTGGTTTTTGTTGTTGCCAGGCAACAAATATACCATGCTAAAGAATACTCGAGTTTTTACTGTTTCCCAACAACAAAATCCTGCCCGTGTAAGTAAAAAATGTAATCACCCAGGCTAAAAAACAAACAAACCCTATTGCACACAGACTTTTGTGCTAAAACTTTTTTATATGACTTTTTGTTGATTGCGGTGACTTAGCTCTACAGGGAGCTGCAGCACAATGAAGGATGGTTATGTAGCACTGATCCCACTCCCTACTGTCACTATTCATATGGTAATCCAAACTCAAAGCACACCCACTAATTACTGATCCACTTGGTCCTGATTCACTCCACTGACCAGCAGACACATTCCAGACACAAAGAAAGAAACTGGAGCGTTGGTTCATTTATGTGATCTAGTGTGATGCGCGTCAAGGTACAGTAGATGACAGTTCCAGCTGCCTGACAGGTTTTCTTCATGTTATCATAGTTTTTCCTGGTTACTGTAAATTGTTCAGGTGCTCTGGTGGAATGAGGCAAAACCCCTGATTGACTGAACCATAAAGAACCCAACTGAATTATTGGCCAATTTTAGCTATTTGCCAGTCTGTCGGTAACAGTTTATAACAGCTAAAGAGAGGAACCCCATTGTTCCTCTTGCATCTGATCGGTTCACCTAATGGACGAGCTCTCCTTTCCAGCACACTGGCATAGACCTTCCCGGGGAGGTTGAGGAGTGTGATCCCCTGATAGTTGGAGCACACTCTGGTCCCTCTTCTTGCAGACCACCACCCCAGTCTACCAATCCAGTGGCACTGTACCAGATCCACGCAATGTTGCAGAGGCGTGTCAACCAAGTCAGCCCTACAACATCCTGAGCCTTCAGAGCACCCTCAAACACCCTCCCCAACCTGACTCCAGGGTGGGGGCACCGGCAACCTTATCCTGGACAGGGTAAACTGTTTCCTTGATTTCTCTGCCATAAGAGTCAGTTGAATTGCCTGGTGCCTCACCCAGGACCAACCTGCCTTGGGAGACCCTACCAAGGCCCCCGGAAAACATAACACCTGGGATCACTGGGCACACAAATCGATAAGGTGGCGATTCACAGAGTGAATTTGGCCTTTGGCCAGGCAGGCCGTTCCTTCCAATCATGCTCCTCCAGGTCTCACCGTCATTTTTTTTTTTTTTTTTGTCTGCCTGAACATTACCTCATAAATAAGCTTTTGTAACAACTGAAATTCTCAGATAAAACGTGGCATTTGCACTTTTGTAAAATGTTTATCATTTTTATTTTATTTATTTATATATTTTGCAAATATTACCATAATGTGACAAAGGTGTATTAGGGATTAGAACTGATCGAATAGTAGCTTTACCTAGATGGCTAGTTTTAGCTACATGCATACATTTTGTAGTTGTTTTAGGTAAAAACAAGGAGGAATACATAATTTAACACATAAAAATTACAATAACAATTTGATATATAGATATATACTAGTCTATATATACTATATATATTAGTCTTTTGCTTATGAATACTGTTTTCACCCACCTTTGGTTGGCTCCTGTCCGGTACTGATAGCATCCTAAAAAAAAAACCTAGCCCTCTGGAGTCTAGCGTATGATTGGCCGTTTTTGACTACTTTTGATTTTACTGTTATATTTCACCTAAAAAACTGTTTACCTTGCCTTATTTGGTATAATATTTTTCAGCACAACCTCACATGTGTGACTATACAGTTATTTTTTCATTTTGGCACACCTTTGAAACACCTGCCCCGCGCACTTTCATTTGTTCTTCTGCACCGTAAACATGTACGCATACATAAATTCCACATTCATACAGATTTCAGTACTGTACACGTGGCTGATCTCCAGAAGGAATGAGACATTCTCTCGTAGTATATATATAATTGACTATCTAATTGAAAATGGGAAAATCATGACCATCCCTAATGTGCAAAGCTGCGAACAGTAAATGCAGAGTTTGTTCACATACTCCAGTATAATGTAAACTGCACAGAAAGATGCAAAGAAAACCACTTACAGACTTTGATGCCATGACATTACTCAATAGGGCCTAATTGACTTTTAGGACTCTTGACAAGAGCTGAATTTCATTAATGAACATCAGATGACTTTGGGATTATTAGCCGCCTTGTGTATGTGTGTTAGAATGACTGTATGCGTGGGTCTATGCCTGCCCTCCCCTGTGACTAATGTATCATATGCGGTGGCAGGGTCGTCTATAAATAACAACATGATGTTCACTTACTAAGAGGGAGGGGTGACTCGTGTCTTGCAGATGGATGAACGAGGAGATGATGTGGGCATGCATGTGTGTTTTCTTCTCCATCTCGTTGCCTGCATAGTGTAAGCGGTCAGTTTTTTGAGAAAATCGTGTGGAACTCAATATTTGGCCCACACATTCTCAGAGCGCCCGAGGCTACGGTACGCAGCACTTGCACGCTACCCAGGCTTGTGCAGTGCCGTGGCTGATCTGTGTTTACCACATGGAGGATAGGTTGGGGTCTTAGTTCATACAACCTTGGGAAACAATAACAACACAGCTGTACTGCTGAGTGAGTGGGCATGCTTTGGCAGACTAATGTCAAGATTATAGCGGAAAAATGCAGGATGGAGTTGGGGTGTTGGGTGGGAACTGAGGCAGGTTTTCTCAGTCCTAAGGGGAAAAGACAGCTATACAGAGAGGCTAATTATAAGTATTTGCTGTCAAAACAGTTAGTGATGTGTCAGATTTAGGAACAGACCAGCAAATGGCGATTGCTGATATATTTGTGTATAGTGCAGCCCTGATGAAGTGATCATATATGAGTAAAAATATCATGTAGAATGGCAAATATTTCCACATTTATGGCTCAGAATCACAATATGACACCATCACAATGCTGTCTGTCTGTTTTGTCAGATTTTGTCACAACTGTGAACGATGCAGTCACAAAACAGATGTATACTGTATTTGACTTAATGTCACATAAGCTGCTCACTCAACGTTGTATATTCATGCACAAAAATACCAAGCTAATGCATGACATGCTGCATTGAAACTATTCCAAACTACGCTTACATGTACAGTGACAATAAACAGGCGGCGTAATCCTTTAAGCCCTATTCGTATCCGATGGCTATTGACAAACATGTTTATTCCCTGTCAGCTCGGCTCTCTTACAAATGGGCTGCACCGGATTCATCGTGAGGCTTTTCTGTACTGGATTCTTCCGGTATCAGTCTGTCTCCTGTTCGGTTTCTGGGGTATACTTGACATTTTGAAAGTAATATCGTTGTCTTGCAATACTTCTAATATGTAAGGAGCAGTTTTCACAGCCCGACTGCAAAACAGTACCCCTCTGTGGCACGGCCAAGGAGGGAAAGAAGCATTAATGATCCATTCACTGTGAATGATTAGCCTCAGCTATAAGCAGGGGGAATCACTTTGTCTGCTGCTGTATTTGTAGACTTTTATTATTTTGCTCAGCAGGTGCATGGAAAATTACAATAATAAAGGCAGGGCATAAATTCTGGATACAAATACAAAACATTATGGCTTACATTGTTGGTCACACACTGCGCAGGACACAAAAAAGGTTTAATTCACCGGCCTGACTGGGAAATCTGGAAAAAATGTCCCCTTTCTTAGCCTAAAAGGTAGGCAGGAAGTCGTCTATACTTGCATTCACAATCCCCCTGCCTAATGTTATAGATAAGGAATAATATGTCAAATCTTAACTGAGTCACTCTGAACACTTCTAGTATAATAATATCTGACTCGATTTAATGGCTCTCAAAATGTATTAAGTTTCAATTAAACATAATGGTGAAGGGACATTTGAAGGGATGAATATGTTCCTCTTTAGCTTCATCCAGCTCGTCTCTTATGCCTAACTTTCCTGAAACATTACAGCAGGGCTTCAAAACTGCTTTTGTCTGCTGCGATAATGTGAAAAAAAACAAAGCTCTGTTTGCACAACTATTATTGTTTTCTCCCCACAACTGCTCCTTTGTCAAACTAATGATTTCCTTCCCTTTGTCCATGAGTCCAGCATGCAGAAAGTTAGAACGAGAAAAAAAAAGCTGCAGTGTTTCACTTTAGTTTCACAGGATTGCAGGAATTTGTTACGAGTTTGTTAAGTAATAAACACATTCTCAGAACCACAGCACAGTATCTCCTGAAAACAGCTGTGTTGAGAACCTCTGATTTCCATGTGCTCATATGTCCTCCACCCCCCTTGACTTTCTCTACAAATGGTACAGTCCATTTAAAAAGGCGCTTGTCATCTCTCAATGCTCTGTGTCCTTTCAGCAGTCAGCTGCGGGGAGCACATTTCACAGGGGCAGTGCTGGCTCTCTAATGCACACACAGACACACTCATGCTGTTACGGAACTCTCAGACACACACACAGGCATGCTTGCACACTGACACACTCACAACACACATACACCACCTCTAAACCGTACACTCCTTCCAACAAACCCACATTTCCCCTGAGCTGGATGCCTCTCTTTAAGGGAAAGGACTAACTGCTTTGAGGATTTAACTTGGCTTTCTCATAAAAGAAAAGGGAACACGAGCAATCAGAGCAGGGAAAAAGGAGGAATTTATTTGGGGACACCTTTCTTCACAGGAAATGGTCAACTTGTCAGCATGACACCTTGTCTGGATTCCCCTGTCTTCCTCAGGCAAAAATCCTGAAAATGATGGATGACAACAAGCAGCTTGCCCAACGCATCGATGGGGCCATTCAGTCAGCCAGCCAGGAGGTGACCAACCTGCGGTCAGAGCTGAGCGCCACCAGCCGCAGACTGGCCGAGCTGGGAGCAGACTCCTCTGCCAGTATGCTCGAGACCCTGCAGCACAACCACAACGGTAAGAGAGCCGCGCCGGGAGTGAAGTGAGAGTATCTTTTTGCTGAGAAGCTGTGAACATGTGGAGAAGGATGAGTGCACTCTCATTCAGCGGTGTGTGTGTGATCTTGCAGTGTGTATCTTAAGTGTGCTGTTTTATTTCCTCTTATCATGGAGGACATCCAAGAGTGAAAAAGCCCCCACTCGTACCTCTGTTCATGGGAATAAATGCATTTCAGAGTGAGCGAGAGAGCGAACAAATTGAACAAAAGAGGGGTTTATGCTTACTTGTGTCCACTTTCAGTTCTCCCTTAAAATCCCCTCTCATGTTGAATAATTAACCCCCTTAACCTTTAAGAGGGGGGCGGGAGGGGTAGTGCTGCACTTCAGTGAGGACAGAGTGGGTAAAGTTACAGCCTCTTTTTACTCTCAGGCACTCTGTGTGCTAGTTCAGTTGGTTCTCCCCTAACCGGGCAATGGATCTGTGTCTCTTGAGGAGGAAGGGAAAGGGGGCTGGTTTTAGGGTTGCCGTGGGTAACTGTTACTGAGAGCTGTTTGAATGGCTGCCCAGTGTGTAGAGAAAGCTGTCTTCTGTGTGTGTGTGGGTGTGTGTGTGTGTGTGTGTGTGTGTGTGTGTGTGTGTGTGTGCTGCAGCTGCTTTTTTTTTTTGTTGCCCTTTTCCAACTTTTATGTACTCAGTTTGACATATAGATAGGAAACAGATGGGAGTTTTTGTTTCTGTGTACACGCACAAGCACGGCTGACTGCGTGAGCATGTGTGGCTAAACGTGTGCCCGTGGGCTACCATGTCCCTTTAACTTCTGGCCCACACACATTCTCACACTCTTGCTCTTTCCGTAGCAGTCAGCTGGTACAGTGAGCTGCCTGATAGGACGCGTTCCATCCAGGCTTTGGCAGCCCTCTGCTATGAAACCACATATCTCGCAGCCACTTGTGAAATCAAGCTCAGTAACAGACCTGCTCCACTACACAAAACTGTTGGCGAACTTTCTCTTAACAATGACAGTGAGTCATTTAGTCCTCAGTTGACCTCTGTGGTGCTTTATAATAGGGGAAAATTTGAACACAGGCTTTCTTACACAGCTGGTCAGGAACTGTTTGGTCATGTGTCAGCTTTGTTTTCAGTGGAGCGACACTAGCTTTGTTCTTTTTTGTGTGTGTGTGTGTGTGTGTATGCGCCTTGCATTATCCCTTTAACCCTGATGCGCGCTCACATTCCTGCTGGTTTCCATAGCAGTGTGCGTACCAGTGCGAGAGACGACAAGCACTCCTGGAGGGTTTGAGCACTGATGTCATTGTCCCCCGTTGCTGCTTCTGAGCTCAGCTGAAATGATGGCTGAGTGATGTGCATGAATCACATTCATGAACGTTCATCCGTGTGAATATTCTTTAAAACGCCACAAAGACTGCCGAAAAACAATCTCAGTGGCTCATTCTTGTGATATTCATGATGTTTCCGCAATGATACACCACGAGAAGCTGATTCCTATCTGTAGACCTCTCTGAAGATGTATTTTGTCAGACACAATTATCTGCAAATGCAGTGCTAAGTGGTTCAGAGTGCCCCCGATTTTCAGCATCAAAAATCACATGCACACATGTCCTTTTGATACTGAAGATTATGGTTGCCAGTTCCTGCTTTTGTTTGCCCTGTGCATCTTCCCACTGTCATTGTGTCGCTGTCAATAAGTCTATTCTTTTTTTTTTTTTTTTTTTTTTTGCTTCACACCCACCTCTTGCTGTCTGTTCTCTCGATCCCCTGTCTCTCCTTCTAGCTGTTCTTTACAGGCCCAGAGTGTATAATAGAAGCGGCTGGGGGATAGGAGGATTAGGTAATTTATCACCAGTGGCTGTGCTGGGAAGGGAGGTGTGTGGTAAGGGTCGCTGGTTCATTGCACAGCCGGCAGAGTGGGAGTCCTGAGGGAAGCTGTGTTGGGGGTGCTATCTGGCACTTCACATCCAGCAGCACTAACCTTGCTAGCAGGCTAGCTTACCTTAATTGCATTCCTGCTGCCTGGGGGGGTTCACATTTGCGTGTTCCATTCTTCCCGGCAACTGCAAAGCTATGAGGAATTGGGTGTACTTCACTGCCTTCTTGTAGGTTTTGTCAGAGAATCACATACATGTTTATAAAACGCACGGATTTAACCTCCTTGTCTTCCTCAGATCATCTTACCTAACAAGTTATCTGTCCTCTGAGCTCACACGTATCCTCCTCCTGGTCCCCCACAGCACTTCATTTAACTTGATGCGGTGCTGTGGGGTTGCTCATATAGAAGAGCGTTAAGCATCCATGAAACTGACCCCAAACCTCGGTCTGTGTGGACCAATTGGCGCCATTCCTATTTTCTCTTTGTGCACTGGAGAAAATATCACATGGAAATACCACTATTGAAAGTGGCAGGGTGGACGAAAGGCACATTCTAGTGCTCGTATTGCCATATTTCTGTATGTTGACCTTTTAGCTAGACGCATTAATTTATTTATTTTTTTACTGTTGTTAATATTTTTTTTTCATAGTGGTCAAGAGGCTTTTTATTCTCTGCGTGCACTTTCATAAATGTCCATGCAGGTGGAAAAATCCACTCTACTTTCTCCGTTCTCTGTGTGACACGCATAATCACACACCAGATCCGTTGGGGTTACTTTGATTAAATGTTGCACAATTATCACAGGTAAAGTAATTACTCCAAGTGCTCATTAAACTGGTTCTTATTCTTATTTACTTTCTCTAGCAGAGTCTTTGGTACTTGGTAGGATGTCGCCAACATCCCCAGAGCTTACTGACAGTTGCTGCACATTTTAGACAAAACACTGGTTTCTGCCACTAATTATATTCTAACCAGCTCTTGTGAGCAATGCTAATGTTTATTTATGAATCACTGAAAGGTCAGTCATATTGTATTGACTCATTCATTTTGGACAGTTGAGAGAGAGACAGAGAGTCTCTTAGTCAAGCATGGGTGGTCAAGTATTCACGAACTTTTTTTTGCCAAGACACAAAAGTCATGTTTTTCCATCTGAAGCTCATCAAAAACTTTTACATGACGCTGTCGTATAATCACTTCAGCTAATCACCGATTTTAAACACTCGGTAATTAAAAACACCAAAACATATTTATCCTTCAGGAAGTGTTATCCAGCATACCAGGAATGAGTTGAGCCTATTATATCATTTAGCATAGTGGATTTGGTGTCTCTGTACATCATTAATGCACAGACAAACTCTGCATGTTAAAATGCTGCTGAGACTGCTCGTGTCCTTTCATTCTGTTCATGAAAAGGCCTCCTTGGCCACTGACATTAAACAGGATTAAGAATATCGGGAAGCTATTTGCTTAAAAAGTAGTTACTCCTTTAGAGATGAAGAAAAGTGCAACCTTGACGTAACGAGCCCACTCGTTCTTTTAATGCTATTAGCTAGTACTCGAATTGGAATGAAATAGGTGTCGGTGCTTCAGGACAGCAGCTGCACTGGAATTGATTTAACTTATGTTTAACAATAATTACACCTTAAAGCAGGATGGGGTGATATCTGTGGTCTCGAGGTGATGCATTATTGTGATACCTGTCCATTCATCAGTGCAACCTTCTGAGCCAGCTGAGCTTTTCTCTACCAGCGGTGTGGAAGGACCAGTTGGCATCTTTCGAATCTTGCTGAGAGTACCGGGCAGTTCAGAAGCTGCTGTAGAGATATCGATGTCCCTACGTTTTACTTGCTGTGAGACAAAAATGTATACACCATCTGATCTAACACCGACTTCCCTGTTATCATCTCTCAGGTTTACTAAGGTAGCATTTCAGCGAAATTACTTTGGTCTGTGATTGCAATTTTTACACGTGAGTGCAGATTTCTTTCTGCTCAGTGGGGCTCCCGTCATTCTGTGTACAGCGTTACCAATCAATTGTCAGTATTGGAGGAACACTGCTTCCACAGTAAATGCTTCATTAACATCAAGAAGAGGAGCTTGGACATTTGTATTCGTCCAGTGTACGACTACATGTTCCTACACTAAAACATGTGATGTGCCCTTATGTTTCCTGACTTGCATATATACTGAATAGATAGTATGCTGTGTACAGAACAGGCAGAAAATGACTTCTGTTTCACAACTGAATTTGTTACTTTAACTTATAAAGGATTTCTTTGCTGATATGCATCACATGTCCTTCAGTAGCCCTGGAAATGCATGGGATCTAATACATTATAGTGATTGTCTTTTTAACTTATTTGTAAAAGTGAAGCACATATCAGAAATGGTTATTTAGAAGCCAATATTTAATAAAGAATAAAGCTTTTGGAAGCAAAGCTCTAGATCATTTGTTACTAATTCCTGGGACTGAACGTTTGGGCGCTGCCTTTGCTGTATCGAGCCCTAGTGCAGAAATCCATTCCTTTGTCTTATTTTGTTGTTACGTTGAGATTCTGTCAAAATCCCTGCAGAGTCATTCGAGTGTAGAAGGTCCTCATATAGATTACAGGTTTTTCCATGAATTTGATTTCCTGCTGTCTTTTGTCTTCCCAGACAATGTCTGGAAAACTTGACATTTTGCAACATGCCATTACCTTTGTACCCTTTCACACTCACTTTTATTGATTTGATGAAGAGCTATTGGTGTGAAGCTGCTATCACTCAAAGAGGCATTCGGCGTAGGATGCTCGCTCGGTGACTGAAAAACAAGGAAACAAAAACTAGAAAAGCTATAACACGGTAATACACAGGGATTTGGCAGGTGGGGGGAACCCTAAGATTGGGTGTAGCAGTGCAGCATAGGGAAAAGAATCACTTAGAAATAAGTAACATAATAATGTGATTTTTTTTCTTTGTGTGCAGACTGTGATCAGCTGACTGGTGGTGCTACTCTGATATTCACTGGTCTTTGTGGATTTAGTCAACTAAATTCAGCAAGATATAAGCAGATTTTAGTATAAAAAGTAAAATTTAGTTAATAAATCTTATCAGCACGATTACCTTAAATAGAAATTGATATCTCTATCCTTAATGTAACCTAGTAACAGTACAATAAGTGTAACCAGGCCAACACAGTGCGTGCAACCTTTGAATAACACAAAGTTTCGTTTACTTCAGTTTGCTTTGCAAGACATTTCACAAAAAGTGTGTGCATTAACCTTCCTATCAGATTTAATTACTCATTAACTGAAGGTAACATAATGCCATTGCAGAATGTTCCGGCCCACTTTAACCCCCCACTTTAATACAGTCATAAAATACTGCAACGAGTTGCCTCAAACTGTGAAAATGGTAACAAATCTCATTAGCGTTTTTTGTCGATGGAGATGGCTTTTGAATCCCTCTCTGTCTGCGCCGATGAGAAACTTAATGACTTGTGTGAGGATGAAATGATAGCCCTCCTCAGGTTTCATGTTTATGGCACGTTTTATAGTCATTTATTTGACAAAGTTACCCAGCAGATGGTTACTCATCAGAGCATTTCTCAAAAGTGCAACAAAAATTGGATCTGCCACAATTGCCTTTGGCAAACTCCATTTAGCTCCTCTTGTGGCATCAAATGCAGTAACTTTCATAATGAATCCCATGTTTGTACAGAATCACCACCGAATGAAGGTTTTGTTTCAAATTGAATGACCCAGGTTTAGTTCATAATAAGGCAGAAACATGAACATGTGGTTGAAGGTACTTTTGTATAAAGGACGTTAAAGATAAGTGATGTTAGTCTGTAACCATATGCTTAGAGGTCATTCATTAACATAGAAGCGTTGTCATCAGCCAGTCATTCTAGCAGAGAGTTGTTAGACCCAGCACCTGGGAATGGCCCAGAGAAGGGGGTGGGTTTGGGGAAAAAACATACATACATTAATGTTTGTCCTGGTAAAACCTTGGTCCCAGCATTCTTGTAATCTACTTTATCACATACCATTGCCTGAACATTTTTTCAGGCTAAGCAGAAGGGAAAATGTGGAAAACAAAGGAGCACAACACCCCAGATCCCAAACTGACTGAAGCTGAGATAAGTCTGATCTGCATAGACCCCACCCCACAAATCACAGGACCCAGAAGACCTGGCAGCATGAGGGAGATCTACACAATATTAGGCAGGTGTTTTTATTTATGTGACTGGAACGGTGCGTGCAATGTACTGTTATTACATCAAGTTTATGCTCACTGTATTGTGGGTGTGTATTGTCAGCACTTCCTATAGACACACACACACACAGACACACACAAAAACACAGCTCTCTTTGACCTTGTCATAAATCACCGAACACAGGAGAAGGTTTTCCAGATAGTCATGAACTACCAACAGACCTTGAAACACTAGCAGTGGTTTTGTCTGACATAAGAAAAAATTGCGCTGATTAAACCCACGTCCTTAAACTAAACTCTCCGCTGCTACTATTTACTCTTAGCCTGAATAGATAATCCAATGCCCTTCACTGCGTTTTGGTAGGTCAGGCCCGCAATATATATTTGATGTTTTAGGTTGGTCATAGTATGCATTAATGAGTTGGAGCACCTCGCCGGTATGTAAATTTATGTTGCCCTTTGTCCTCTGGCTTGCCTTTGCTGGAAAGGAATGCTAACAGTGCTCTCACACACAGCAGCAGATGGCTTGAGCAAGTGTCCTCAGAAATCGGTGACATTGCACATATTCAGATGCCATGAAGTGCGAACACGGAGCTGCGTCTTGCAGAACTGCGGAGGCAGAGGGTGAAAAAGAGCAAAAGCACAAAGTAGATGTCACTTTCCCCACGGTTACGAGAGGATTTGAAACGTTCTTTAGCTCCACGAGGGCGCAGTGTAATGGAGAGTACACCACGTGGATAGGCTACTGTGAACAATGATTAAAACTCATTAATTTGATGAAAAGCTTCATTAGCGGATAATCATGGGTGGTGGACATCATTGTTTTTCGACTGCAACTGTGGCCTTAATTTTAACGTGTGCGTGACGGGACCCAGCTCAAACATATCCAAAACAAACTTGTTCCTCCTGATAATGTTGGTGAGAATCTTTGGAAACTGTGTCACGTTCACTGATCCAGTGATCATAAAGGAAATAAAATGGGAAATTAGAGCAGCTGAATCTAGGCTATAGTGAAATTACATTGGATGGGATGCTGGTGTATGAGACTGCACAATGGAAGCTGATAGGTTTGCTCTGCAGCCCCAGAGAATGGCTACTAATAGGCTCAGATAGGAGATGAGGAAAGTGTGTGCTCGTCAGGCACGGAGCCCCCCCAGTGGTTTTCAAATGATGTGATATGACTGGGGAAAGGGGGTCTGGGGAGGAGGATGGTCTGCTGCGGGGCTTCCTAACATTTTGTCAGCAATTACTCACAATGAGGTGCAGTGAAACGATGGGCTGCGGCAGTAGCAATGATGTAATGACATTTTCACTGTTCATCTCGCATTTCTGTGAAGTGGAAGTGGTAGATTGAAATTATTTGAGTTTTAGCTAATTTGGACCTCTGTTCGGTTTCTTTGAGATCAGTGTTGTGCACTGCAGTACATGTGATCGTTACAGTCTTTATTCCTTGGCAGGTCGGTCTTCAAGTGTTTGGATTAAGTATTAAGTTTTCAAAGAAGGCATTAATTGATTTGTTGGATTTAATATCTTTTATTATCTCCAAGGCGCACCCAAACAAACATTACCAAGCATCAGGTATTAATATATTGTACCATCTTACAATACATAAATAATAATTTTAGTAAGACACAACTGACTTAATAATTACGTTGTTATGCAAGACAGCGTTCCTTAATTTTTCATCCTTGCAAGGGGATACACAAGTGTGTGCATCCGATGCTGATGAGGGTATTTTTTGGTGAAGGTATGTCTGAATAGAATGACTGCGTAACGCTGCAGAGGCATTGCCTCGCCTCAAAGCATTTTCAGACATATGTACTGGTCTAGGGTCAGATTTCTCCTTGCGCATATCCCACTGCAACCGATTAAGAGCTGACAAATAGAGTAGGATCTCGGATCAGTGGTTCTGTAAAGCCTCTACTCATGTGTCAAACGGTTTCCAGCAGCACAGAAGGACCAGTCAAGGGAGCTGTTTCAAAGTGTTTGTGAGGCATTGCCTTGAAATTGCTATATCACTCTTGGAAAAGCGCGCAGGATGTTATGTTCTTGGCCAAAGCCGTTGACGTTTAATGTTTACAGACAAGGTTCAGTGGGAGTGCAGAGGTATTCACGCACAGTTGACACTAAGGTAGTTATTTGAGTATTAAATACTCCCATCCACCTCCCACATTTTGTACTTAACATGCTGCTTGGAATGGAGCCCTTAAATCTCGCTAGTGGTTTGAGTCTAGAGCTGCGTATTATTAAGACATACCACCTAACCTTTGAGCTGTCTAATAGTAATTTCAGGCAAATCATTTTTTTCTTCCTTTGTCTGTGATCACATTGGACGCGTTGTGAGTATTGCTAGTGACAGCCAGAGGGTGCAGACACATGACATCATCATCCTTACATGCTATACAAACATTCATACATTCTGTCAGGGTTGCAGCATTAATACATAAAATTATGTAATCATGTCTAACAAGGGAGTGTACTTCCTGAATTATTGTCTTTCTAATATCTCCCTAAGTAATTTTGAAGTTTCCATATGATAAATGAAAGCAAACTTTTATACATTTTCTACTTAGAGATCCTGAACGGGTTCCACAATTTACTGTGTTCTTTTTGTGGAAGCAACCAAGAAGAAAAAAGGGGGAAAAATGATGCCTGTTATCTTACCTGGTGTTTGTTTTTGCTTCTAAATATCAACAGCCAGCATAAACAGATAAAATGCTGTGTTTGTGCTTGTTCTAGTCAGTTAATCAGGTCTGGCTTTTGTGAATCTGAGTGATCATCCAGCTTCCAATTGTCCATCTATCAGCACACAGACTGTCCAGCCAGCTGGTGCCTGTTGGGTTGAAGAGGCAGACTGGGCAAGGCTCGATGTCACAGTGATGGCAGGTGGGAGCCACCATCAGGTATCGTAATGCCCGCTGGCATGGGCGAGACTGTCTCGGAGCGGCATGACTTGGGAGAGAGAGAGAGAGAGAGAGGGAGGGGGAGGCATCTTGAGCCATGTGTATGCCAACCCTGACAAATTGGATAAAGCCTCCAGTGGACTGGCACAGTGGATGTAGAGGGCAGAGGGAGGGAGGGAGGGAAGAGGGTGCTGGTTAACAGATGTGTGTGTCATCACAGGCCTGGCATCACGCTGAAGGGGAGGAAACATTATTTACACTAATGTGCGTAAACAGACAGATACATGCATACGTAGTGCAAAAGCTGACGTCTGTGTGTGTGTGTGTGTGTGAGAGGACCTTCACTTTTCATAGCAAGGCTAAAAATACTCCCTACGGTCCTGCTTTCACAGGTACGCACTGTCTGTCGAAGTGTACTTTTCATCCTCTACCTCATTAGTTTTTCACATGTCTTAACATTTTTAATTTATTTTTTTGCCTCTGTTATCTAATATAAAAACTGAATGTCAGTTCTTCTGGCGCATTTAGGCTTGAAAATGCTCTCTGACTGTTTAGCCATTGAACAGTGCTTCAAGGTTGTGGGTGGGTTATTGTTACTATATGTATTTTTGTTAAATGTCTCTGTCAAAGCAACATTGTAGTGAATTAGTCTTTCACTTATTGTGGGATGAATATGTAATATTCTCATAAGCTAAGCTGGAAAGCTGTTCTCAGTTTGGCTATAGTAGTAGTTCATGTGCATTAGTTAAAATGTGTTCATAAGTCAGCACAACAGTGATGACTCTCAGACATATTTTGATGGCACAAACTTGAATCAGTAACAGTCAGCCATAAATTAAAGTTCATTTTTATAGCAGAAAGCAAAAAATAGGTGGCTAACTGTCAAAGAAAGTGCAGGTGTGCATTGAGTATGCTGCACCAGTATGTCACACCTTAACTTGCCAACTGAAGTGAAGTTGCTCATTTACATTTAACCAAAGCAATTACAGATTCCTTGCAGTTGGTTTAACCTCAGAAAAGAGGGAAATAACTCAAATATTCATTGTGAGATGTAACTACAGAACCTCTTTTGTTAGCTTACAGTCCTTTTAAAGGTTTTCTATAAATGCGGATTAACTCATTCAACTTTAATAACTGGTTGGACATAAAGTACAAAAGAAAAAGGCTTACGCGTCTAACAAGCCACGATGGCAGGCAGAGATCTGCGTTTCTCTTTTTCCACTCAACGGTCTTTCTTGTTATTGTCTTTTCCTTGTAATGATCAGCATGGCTTTACCCTGTATCTCACTGTGGTGCGGCTTTTGTTATAGGGTGAAGACATATCACACTAACTAGATATGAGAAGAGAAGTTGAGAACTATCTGCAGTCTCCCTGCATTGTTAATTGACTTTAAGCGAATAGAAAATTTGAAATGCTTGTCTGATCAGTGTTTGGTGGATGGAAGTGAATACCTTACAAAACTCAACACGTAAAGGTTTTTTTTGGCTGCGAGTGGTTGCTGGTAGTCACTGTGAAATGTTCACGCAGGCCTGAGACAAATCTTTGATCGCTGGTAGCCACTCGTTGCTAGGGAAAAATGTGTTTGTTCCCAACTGTTGAGTTGTTGATGGAGGTTGTTTGCTCTTGAAACAGATCGCAAAGAGGTATACAGTATGGTACTGCACCAACAAATTCCTAGCGATTGCTTTGGTCGCTAACAGATTGCGGAATTTGCTTGTAGTTTGCCTGACTTGACTGCAACACTCACAAACTAATCGCTAACGCCTAAATTATGCTTTTGCATTGAATCTATGTAGAGCCTATGATAGTGGCCAACACTGTTGCCAACATTGCAGGTTGCATTGATTGTGACATGTAGTCATATTTATAGGGGGGTGCACATCAGGTTACAGCGTAGGGTTTCATTAGCGTATGTGATTATGATGTGCCTACACTGTTGATTTAATACAGAAGTATAAATCTACATGCAATCATAAGGAGGTTTTTAGTGTAGCACCCTCTTTGCAACTGATTTCACACAACAAAAGCCAGCAGCCTCCAGCAAACACTCAGCAACTGGTCGGGGAATATATATTTTCCCTTAGCGACTGGAGGTTGCCGGGGGGTTGCCCACCAGTCTCCAGGTAGGTGTGATGAGGCCTTAGGAAAACATCTTTACTATTGTGACAACAGAGGTGCAACATTTAGACCAAAACGGGGCATGCAAGTTGTTGACATGACGACTCGTGATGTTACTTAAGTCAACAAACTGGAAGCTTTGTAAAATGAGCTACATTTTCCTTTTGTTAATGTGAACATTCTAATGGTACAACTCAAATACCACTGCAATATGTGCTTTAACCTAATGTTAATTTGCTTGTTATATCCATCCAACTCAGAAATGAGCTCCAAAAATACGCACAATTAATTGTGCAACAGGCTGCGTTAAGTGGCTTTAAACTTGTTGTTTATTTTGATAAACTGAAATATGAGAAGGGCTCAGCTGAAGGTAATCAACGTATTCATTTAAACTGGTCCACCTGGAGGATAGCAACACTAACTACTCTAGTTAAAGTTGTCTGTTGCACTAAAAATAGCCTAAGCCAGCTATGCTTAATCTGGGCATAAAAATAACAACTGTGTCCGAGCAATGCCCATCACTTTTAATTGCTCCCCAGAACAAGTTATGTTGTAATTGGTGTTTTTTAGAGTGTGTTTATTTTTGTTCTTGTTTTCTATATTTGCGGCTCATTATCTCACCCACTGATAGGTGGAGGGAGGTTATGTTTTCACCCCTGTTTGTTTGTCTGTCTTTTAGCAATATAACACCACAGATTTTGAACCAAAATTGAAGAAACTGTGGAAATCTTCCTTAGGCCGTTAAGAACATATAATTTCATTTTTGAGGTCAAAGGTCAAGGTGACCAAAATTTTTCAAAAATGTAAAAAAAATCCTTATCTCATCATTGAAAATTTAAAAATTCACATCTCAGTGAATTTCACAATGATATTTAGTACTCAGGTATAAACAATTACTGCTGATAATTCATTGACTTTTTCTATTTTAAATTAAAATACAATAATGCGAAGTGAAGTACAAACCCTACACAAAAATGACATACACATATACAATTCATATCTTGGCAAATGTTTGTTTTTTTCTTTTACTCATTTTTTTTTTTTTTTTTTTTTTTTTAGATGATGCTATTATGGTACATAAACTATATCCTGACTATCTATGTCATTATCGGTTCATGTGGAGTGAAGCGGATCCTTCCTGTGTTGTGTTGTAAAAATATGTTCTTGAACAGCTTTTTGTTTGAGCTAAATATCTAATAAGAAGGACGATCGGATAAACTGGCAGCACTATCAGCACTATGTAGACTCTGACCCATACTCTTGTGAACAAACCTCACACAGTACTACTAGTGTTGCCGGTGGTGCAACACCTTTTTACTCTTGAGCCAGACAGACTTCCAAAAACCTATTAAGCATCAAGCAATGGAAATGTCTCCTACTACAAGAAAAATACGACTCTTAAAAATTTCTGGTATGTCGTGGTTGTATCTTAGAAGCTGTTTTTTATCTGAGACATGACAACGAGACAGGTACCGCCAGCTGCTGTGTCAGTCTAGAGGTAGTCGTGATACTTCATCTCTCTCGAGTAAAGAGGTTTTGTCTCGTATCTCTCATCCAAACAAGGAGAGTTCATCAAGAGTTCAAAAGGAAGTTGAGAGGGGGAGCAAGATTCTTGCTTCCCCCTGTGTCAGTCACTCCCCACCTTTTGGGTTTTAATCCTCTGGCAAGAGAAGTTGTTGGTTTGACAGCTGGTAGGCTGCAGATCAGCCACTTATTTGAAACAAGTAGGCTGTAAACAAGGATTTGTCATCTGGGGGAATATCAAGAGGAATCTTTGACTCACTCAGCCTCAGGCAATGACTTCCTTTCTTATTTATCCACTTGCTTGTTACAGATGCAGATTATAAGTAATGCTGTCCTGTACATCTGGCTAATTAAAACCTTTGTGGTGTAGTTTAAAACAAATTCTATCATTTAGAAGTGGTACAGGGGTGACCAGGCACCAGTCGTTATTTTGAGGGGGCTTCTGGTGATTCAAATTCAGAGAAGAAAAGGACTCAGGGTGGATATTTGGTAAGACTTACAAATGCCATTATTGGTTTTGTTCCATATTATAAGTGGGGGGAAAACTAACATTACACAGGTTTTCAGTATCAGTGCAACTGTTTCAACATTTCTAAATCTGAAAAAAATGTTTGCTTGTGACTCAGATGACCAAAAGCTCCACTGCCAGGAGATTTTCCAACGCACAACTGAAAAAAACAAAAAAACAAGTTAGCATTAATAGAAAGAGTTGCTAACCCTAGAAGCATATGATTCGGATAGACTGGGAAAACCGCTACTGGCTCTTGATTCCTATCCCAATAAAACATTTTATACAACTTTTTTCGGGACTTGACTGTATTTAAGTCTGTAAGTCTTGCGTGCATAGCAACTTTGATAAGGATGATACGGATCCGGTGGCTGGAAGCCCTTCTGCAAGGTTCATTGCTGCTTGTATGAATGTCTGCATGGATAAACACACACGCGCACACGCGGGCACGCAGACAGACACACACATGCAGCATTGCTGTGTTTTTTTTTTCTCTTTGTGCAGTGAGTGATCCATGTGTTGGGATATTCGGTGGTCGTTAGCTGATGTTCCTGGCTGTGTAGATTGAATTGATTTCTGGTACAGACCATAAAGTACAATGCTACAGCTTTTCACTGTCAGAATCTACAAGGCTATTACCTTGAAAGGAAGCTGATGTCACCGTTGAACAGATTCATGGATAATGCAGTTGTTATAGGAAAAAGACAATTCCACAGTAACCTGCTGGGGTATGGTGCTATTACTGTATTAACTCAAGTCTTCACCACATTCTGTTATTCTTAGTTACTTTGCACTGATGTATATGAAACATTAATCTTGCTACAAAAAGGTCAGCGGACTGTATTTGATCTAAAAAGTTCCGGTATTCATTTGGTTAGTTTTCCTCCTGTATTCATAAATAATAACAGTGAATGGTGAAGTAAAAGTTAATAAAAGTCAACATAATGCAGTATAAGAGTTCAGTTTGTGTGTTTGGGAATAATTTAAGTATTGAAGCAGCAGTCATAACATTTTGCATATATTTATTTGCTTACTAAGACTTAATATACTCTTATGTGAGAAGTTGGTTAGCGTAGCTTGAACTTGAAACAGCGTGAAATAGTTAGCTTGTTGTTATGGTAGCAAAATCTACTAAGTGGCATCTCAGCTCAATTATAAACACTTTAAATTTAATATTTTGATCCAAACAAATGCTCAAGTGTGAA
This sequence comes from Cichlasoma orientale, assembly GCA_034780415.1. Classification (NCBI taxonomy): domain Eukaryota; kingdom Metazoa; phylum Chordata; class Actinopteri; order Cichliformes; family Cichlidae; genus Cichlasoma; species Cichlasoma orientale. The sequence goes on from JAVDPK010002069.1 coordinate 351,967, forward strand.
TATGTCATGTTGGGATTTTACACAGGATTACACCATGGCCCAACCTGACTGCTCAGTGTTTATCTATCCATCCGTCCATCCATCCATCCATCCATCCACCCACCCACCCATCCATCCGTCCATCCATCCATTCATTCATCCATCCATCCGTCCATCCATCCATCCATCCATCCGTCCATCGGCGATATATCGGCCTCGCTGATACAGTATATTAGTTGCGCTTTAATGAAAGCTTCCATTGGAAAATCTGAATTGGAAGGCAGGCTGCCATGTTTCTGAAGCCTTGCCAGTCTCTTTTTTAGTAGTTCAAAAGCAACTGAGACTCTCTTAATTTCAATCTTTTTATGTTTTAGGAATAACTACACCCAGACTAAATGACTTGCTTATCAGTCAGCGTTGGCCTCAGGCATGTCTGTAGTGAAATGTTGTCATGGGCTGATGATAAAACATACTGCAGCAGACTTTGAACTATCAAGTCACGGAGGTCAGTGCAGCACAAATGTTTCTCCATGCAACATTTAGTTTGGATTTAGTCTTTAAGTTATGGGTAAATTTCAGTTCATTAGCTTTTAACTCCCGTAAAGACGTCCTTGGCTCTAAGAGACGCTATTTTCAAGTAACTGGCAGTGCACTCGTAATCACAGTAAAAAACCTGCCGTCATTATAAAGACCAGACTCTACTGTACTAGACAGTGTCATACTGAGGATATGTGCTTGTATCTATGGTTGGATATCTGTCAGTACATCTTGTTATTGTAAGAATATCCTAGAGATTGATGTTTGCATGCATTTGTATACAAAGCAATAAGCCTCTTATATTAGATTTTAAATCCTTCAAAGCACCAAACAGGATGTTGGCTTTCCTTCCACAGTCCATAATCGGACCCTTCATGCAAAGTTTATTTGGATTCTCTGATGGATTGCCAAGAACTCGTAACCTTTTAAAGTCTGATAATTCTGCAGCTTGTAATGTGATCACTGTTTTCTCTTTGCATATCTTACTTGAGTGGATAAATAAACAGCTTTTATTGGTGGATAAAATGGTTTTGCGAGGAGGAATAAAGTCTCACCTTATAGAAGATTGATCTTTGTCAGTAGTGATGTGCCGGCCTGCGCAATGACTGCCTCCCTCCACAACATTGACGTACAACAGGCTTAGTGCTCAGATATTGCTCTGCTGCTTGGGGTGTCAGAGCTCTATTCCCAGGCTTATGCTTTACACAGTCAAACCCAAGTGTGTCAGTGCTTCATTGATTGTGGGCCTCTTAGAGTTCTTGTTACTTAGTGCATTTTACCGTCAGTGTGGCGCAGCGTTTATGACCCACAGTTTTCATTTAAGGTTATTAACAGAGAAAATTTAAGCAACCAGTATGTGTGGATTGTTTTATATATATATACCTATTGATTTTATTTTTGGAGTGGAAATAGACTTTCAGTGTTGAGGCTCTTATTTATTGCAAACCCTTTTGCCATTGTAATCCTGAACAATGTTATCGCACATCGCACATTCTTCTCTTCTCGTGCAGGCCTGATTAAAGTCATGTCAAGGTGTTGGACACATGTTGCTGTAAATTTGTTTTGTTGCACTTCACTTATTTGCTGATGTGCCATATGGTGTATTACACAGAGCCATCTGCTCAGTTGTCCTCGTGAACGGTTTGGAAACAGGCTGGTGCTTTCTGCAAATACTTGCAGGTGATACTTGCAGGCCATCGATAACAGTCTATTTCCATCTGACTTTAAGCAGTCAGATCAATGAACCATAGGACAAAGAAACAGTCTTGCAGGCAATCAGTGTATTTAGCTAAGTATAGTTCGTATACAGTTAGAAGATTGATGCTACTTTTTTTTTTTGAATATTTATGCATAAAAGGCAGTTACTTTAAAAAAAATTACTTGGCACTTCTTAGTGTCTGTCTTATGAAAGAAAATATATTCTAGTGTTGATTTGGTCTTTTGCCTACACTAACCTATTCAGGTGCTTCCAGCCTGGCCCTTACTGGCCAGTTCAGCGATATTAAGAGATTGAGCTGTTTTGCACACTGGTAAATATGCAGTTTTAATAACAAATAGCCCATCATTATCAAAGAGAAAACTGAATGGTCATCATGTAGTGGAAACATTTCCATTTTCCTCTCTTGAAACTGTGATGAGATAAAACCTTGCGGTTGTTCAACATTGTTATTCATGCTGCTCCTCTCATGCCATGTTGTGTGAAGAACTTATTAGTTTGCTTCTGATTATATTTTCCTATTTTTATTTATTTTTTTAACAATTTATACACTATTAATAGTTCTCAGATACAGAAACATTAATGCGGATATACAATTCAAACCATAAATATCTGGACTACAGTCAGAGTGATATGTTGGTTCTTGTGGAAGATACTGACACCCAGATTAACTCAGATGCTTCCATCGGTATCCAGATATGTGATTATTAAAGCAGTATACGGATCTCTGTGGGAATAAGTAAAATGTGGCAGCCAGTCCTGTAGAAGCGCTTTTAGTGATCAATAGGACCAGAAAAGCGTCCTATAAATAACAGTCTATTAACGTTAGTGGCACCTCGTTGCTGGCTCCCTAAAGTCTGCGAGGCTGTTGGGGGGCTTTGCTTTGCTGCCACAGATCAGAGCATTGCTTGAGGATTATGTGTTTGCCTCCAGTCTAGCAGTACAGATATCATAGCCGCACGATTACGCTATCAAAGCTCATGCAAATGCCTCAGCACAAGTCTGCACAGCGCCTTTTTAGATGTTATCAGCTTCACAAGACGCAGAGCCCTCAATCATGTGGAAAAGCTCATTTGTGCCTTCTGTAGGTGTGTGTGATGGCTGCACCTATGCGCATCCTCCCTGATGGTGTCAGGGTACATGCTGCTGAGGGCACTGAAAGATGTATTGTGAGTTTTCTCTGCTCATTAGGATTCTGCAGTGGCCACTGACTGAGGCTGAAACGAGAAGAAGTGATGAGAGGAGAGGCAGAGAAGGGCCAGAAATAGATCAAAACTAAACTGGAGTCCAGAGTACTGGTGGGCATGAGGAGGGAAGGAATGTTGGCCCTGTAAGTCAGCCGGCCCTGGACACGCTAAATGGAGCTGTCTGCCTGGGTTGCAGATAGAGAGGCACCCAGAAGAAAGACGGCAACATGGAACGAGCTAGCTTGCTAGCTAATAATGGAGCGCATTTAGGAATGCTGATAAGACTAAGAAGGGGTTGTGATTGGAAAGGATGAAGATTATAGGAACCCTCAAGCTTTTCTCTGCTCTCCATTTTCTTTCACTCCATATTTTTCCTCCCTGTTATCTCCCTTCAGTTTTGCTGTTCTGATTAGTAGCGAGATAAGAGGCTCATGACTCTTATATTTTCTGCTCCATTAGTCTAACTCGCTTCACGAAGAAGGTCTGTGGCAGTGGCCAAGTGCCTCTCTGTCCTCTTGCCTTCATCGTCTTTCTTCGGGTTTTTTTCTCACTCGAGACTTTCATTCGACGAGTCGCACGTTTTAATATTGCGGCCTACAGTTTAAAAGAAATAAGTCATCAGCTTATTTCTGGATTTTTTTGGGGGGGAATTTCTAAAATACAGAAGCATGCTCTATTTTGTGGGAATTATATATTAAAAGAAAGGGCTTAAATGTCTCAGTACAAGAGCCCATGCAATATCCAAATAAGATAATTAAAGCTTTTTGAAGATGTGACCTTGAGTTCAGCATGTCCAGAGTCGCACTCAATCCCTCTGCTGTCCCTTTCTCTCCACACAGACCATTAGCACTGCTCCAGCCATTCTGAAGCTGTGCGGATGGATGACATTTAAGAAACGTTGCCTTTAGTCATTCCTCTTCTTCATTCTCCCCGTCCGTTAACCTTTCTGTCTCCCTCCTTTTATCCCTCTACATTTTCATTTCTCACTTCTCCTTCTCATTTGCTGTCCTGGGGGGGGGGGGGGGGGGGGGGGGGGGGGGGGGGGGGGGGGGGGGG
>JAVDPK010002069.1:357053-375243 GCA_034780415.1 Cichlasoma orientale
CAAATAAAACAAAGATACAAGTTTAAACAAAAGCAAAAGAACACAAAACACTGGGCCACCGGCCCAGGACATGACAAGTTGTCTAATTACACATTGAGGCACCTTCCCACACACACAAAGCACAGGCGGGTGGTTTTGTCACATTTCGTTGTCAAGTCTGCCTTTCTTGCACTGTGAGATTAGTGCAAACTGTAGGTCACATCTGGAACTGGTGTGTGTGAAGTTGTGTCTTGGAAATATCACAGCATGGAGGTCTTTGTAGCTTAGTTGCAAGCAGTGAATCTCTTCTACAGTACAGATTACACTAGAGAACGAAAGGAAAAATAAGTAAACAACCCTTTCTTGTCACTTGTAAACATGCCCAGTTATAACTGCACTATACTACAGTATTAACTTTATTATAATACTAATAACTGTATTATAATACAGTAATAACTGTAATAACTGTAACTTTGAAATTAAAAAGAGCCCTCACTACAAAGATGTACATATCTTAGTAAATTCACATAAATGTCAGAATTTTAAACCTGATATAATAAACAAAACTATAGATGGCTCACTAAAAAAAAATAAAAAATAGGGACCCTCTACTTGCTTTATGCTGAGATTGTAAAGCCTGAACAGAAACATGGTTTCTTTTCAGGCTTTACAATCTCAGCATAAGGTAAAGAAAAAAGAGGGGTGGTGGAAAGAGCTGAGCAAAGTCATTGTCTGTGTGGTAATGGCTCTTCTATGCTGAGACGTCTATTGTAGAGACCTCTGCTTTCTGCCAACAGGTAAGCATATAGGTCAAACTATGATTTTAGGTTTAAATGCTTCCATCCATCCATCCTGGACAGGTCAACAGTGTATCACAGGACTAACACAGAGTGACAGACGATGTTCACATGCGTACCGACAGGTAAATTAGAATCTCCAGTTTACCTAACATGGGTATCTTTGGACTGAGGGAGGAGTCCAGAGGATCCACAGAGAACCCACGTGAGCACAGGAACAACACATAAACTCCACGCAGAAAGGCACCAGCTGGATTTAAACCCAGAACCTTCTTGCTGTGAGGTGACGGCGCTAACCTGTTATTAGGAATATTAAGACGTCATAGATGTTTAATAAAATTTTTATAGCATTATTTAACTGGCAAAGTCCCCAAAAGGTCTTAAAATATTATATTTCAGGATATTTACCTTCAGAAATAGTTAAATATTTTTATTTAGATATGTTAGAAGCATGTTCAGGTTATCCGAGGTTCTTGGCAGTTGAATGACACAACAAATGAAGAAAGAAAACGAGTAATAATAGTGGTATTTTAGATTAGCAGGATATTTTAATGCTGCTACAACACAATTTTTCAACTCCTATATATAAAAAAGCTCATTTTAAAGCTTATTGATAGTCTGTGTGACCTAAAATTATTTTTATGATTAACCTTTTGGCAAGTCAGTATAACCATTTGTTTGCTTCAGCTGTTAATGATGAAGCCCAGTTTGAGAGAGTCAAAGTCTCTGTATTAGAAAGAGTTTGAAGACCCTGAACATTTCAAAAAACACTATTGGAAGCGTTCCACAGAGACATATGGCACAACAGCAAACCGCCTGGTTATGGGAGAGAGCCCTAAATTTTGTCAAGAGGCCTCAGCTGTCTCATCAGTCCCTGCATTTTGGCAGAATGCTTAACAGATCAGTGGATGATAGCAGGGACAAATGTGTGCCAAGCACAAGAAGATGACCAAGGACTTCCTGGCTGGACATAGACGTTCAACAAGTGTTGACTGAACGCACCTCAAAGAATTTGGATAGACCTGAAGAGACTAGGGATACATTTCTATGGCGTAACGAAACACAACTGAGACTCTTTGGCACTTTGGATCAGCTGTTTTTCTGGTGCAAGAAAGGGGGGGCGGGGTTAATACTGTGTGCATGGTCAAAAGAAGGAGCTGGTAGGCCAGTGATGATGTAAGGACATTTTCTGCTGAAAACTGCTGCCTCAGGATCTGCCATCTCGACCGTGTGCCTGGCATTTTCGAGGTTTATTTCTTTTTTTATGTTGTCTGGTGCAACGCCTTTATTGTCATTATACAGAATGCACAATGAGATGACAGATTTTTTCAGATTCTCTCAGGTAATGCAAAAAACCCCGAAAAAGATGATATTTTTTAGCTTGTCTGAGGTATTGCTGTGCGTCTGGTGACTATGCACCATATGCTGTTGCTTATTGTATATTGCTGGTACACTTCTGAGATTCACTGAGACACTTTAAGAGAAACATAACACTTTCTATACACAAAAACTAATTATTCTCTTAACACTGTCTATTAATGTTACAGACTGCAAGGATTGATAATGATAGCTAACAAGCATTATCAAACATCAATTTTATTGTTTTATTATTAGCCATAGCTGCTACCTTAATGATAGCTTAATAGATACCCAATAGCCACATTAGCTAATTGTTAAACGGTTAATGATAATATGTGAACCAGCCAGGTTGATGTTTATGATAACTGTTTTGTACTTTTTATACTATGTTGTTGAAACAGGAGCTTTACTGACCTCTCAAAGTTCTTAATCCATTGGGTTTATTATGATGTCGGCCCACCCTTTGGAGCTATAATAATTGAAACTCTTCTGGGAAGGCTTTCCACAAGGTTTAGGAGCGTGTTTATGGGAATTTTTGACCGTTCTTCCAAAAGCGTCTAGCATTTATGAGGTCAGACACTGATCTTAGAGAAGAAGGTCTGGCTCACAGTCTCTGCTCTGATTCATCCCAAAGGTGTTCTATCGAGTTGAGGTCAGTACTCTGTGCAAACAGGTCATATTCTTCCACACCAAACTTGCTCATCCATGTGTTTATGGTCCTTGCTTTGTGCACTGGTGTGCAGTCATGTTGGAACAGGAAGGGGCCAACCTCAAAACATGAAATTGTCCAAAATATCTTGGTATGCTGAAGCATTAAGAGTTCCTTTCACTGGAACTAAGGGGCCAAGCCCAACTCCAACCCCACGCCATAATCCCCCCCTCCACCAAACTTTACACTGACACAGTGCAGTCAAACAAGTACCGTTCCGCTGGCAACTGCCAAACCCAGACTCATCCATCAGATTGCCAGATGGAGAAGCGTGAATCGTCACTCCAGAGAACACGTCTCCACTGCTCTACAGTCCAGTGGCGGCGTGTTTTACACCACTGCATCTGATGCTTTGCGTTGTGCTTGGTGATGTGAGACTTGGATGCAGCTGCTCGGCCATCGAAACCCATTCCATGAAGCTCTCTACACACTGTTTGGGGTTTGGAGGTCTGTAGTGATTGACTCTGCAGAACACTGGTGACCTCTGTGCGCTATGCGCCTCAGCATCCGCTGACCCCGCTGTGTGATTTTACGTGGCCTACCACTTTGTGGCTGAGTTGCTGTCATTCCCAATTTCTTCCACTTTGTTATAGTACCACTAACAGTTGGCTGTAAATAAATAGTAGTGAGGAAATTGAAAGACTGGACATGTTGCACAGGTGGCATCTATCACGGTACCACGCTGGAGTTCACTGAGCTCCTGAGGGCGACCGGTTTTTGCACAAATGTTTGCAGAAGCAGTCTGCACGCCTAGGTGCTTGGTTTATACACCCGTGGCCATGGAAGTGGTGAGTGAATACTTTTGGCAATATAGTGTGGATGTCTTTATGTTTTGAAACCGTTAGATAACAGAACTATGGTTGCTGAGCTGCTGCTCAAACAGTAAATATCAACTGTGGAAAAATGTTAATCTATAAGCCTAAACTCCAGGAATTTGGCTTCATTTTAATTAATCACAATGAAATCTATTAAAAAACAAAACTCTTTACTGAAGAAGAAAGTTTTTATATGTTAAAGATTTTGTCACATTGCATTTTCAGGGGCACTAAGAAAACCTGCAGTCGACTACATAATCTGACTTACGTAAGGTGCCATGCTTTGCCAACTAGACACAACAATAGTCTGTTAAGATCGGACAGAATGGTAACATTGGTGTTTGTTTTTTCTTGTCCTAACCTTTATTCTACTGCCAATTATAGACCCGTATTATCAAATGAATAACATACAGTTATGCATTTCTCACAAGCTGTGTAACCACAGCATTTAGCAGCATCCGTGCAGGTACCTGACATTTTGCCCCGCAATGCCACGTTTGCGTATAAATTGTGCAGCTCGCACATCAGAATGTCCAACGCTATCCCAGATGCCACGGGGCATGTATCTAGGCCTTAATTGGGGCCGAGGGTGAACCCACCGCAGATGGTATTTGCACTGTGTGATGAAGAGGATTTTCTGGGTTTACTGCAATCTGTAGTGCAGCTAATGGTGGAGAGGAGAGATGAGGAGAAAGGAAATTGGAAAAGAGAAATGGGGGAGATGGAAAGCGAAGAGGGCTGACGTAGAAAGTGACAAACATTCAGCAAGGAGACTGAAGCCAGCGATGTACAGAGAATGGGGAGGGCTGTGAAAGAAATACATTACATAAATCATTAACACTGAAAGAGCATATAAAATCCTTTCTCTATTTTTCCGACTGCTTAGTCATTATTTTTCTAGCATTTCTGCCGCACCTGCATGATTTATTTATTTATTTATTTTTTCTTGCTTTTTGGTCAATTTTAAGCTAATTAAAGCTTAATCTAAGATAAATCAGACCACATACTGGAGTCACCGATTGCCTGTGCATCCTCTCTACATGCTGGACATTGGCATCAATTCAAGTTGAAGGGTTAACCCCCCCGTAGATGTCTGCTCATCCCGTAATTGCGGCTGATAGAATCTCCTGGAAACTCATTCAACTTCCTAATGTGCAAAGTTAACTTGATGAACTGCGAGCAATAATGCATCTGCGCCCCCCCCATCAGTCACCATTAAAACTGAGAGCTGGCCATTGCATCTCAATATAGCATTATTAGCAGCCGAGTTTCACAGGCAGATAGATTGCCCTGCATACTAAACGAGACACAAAGCCTCAGTGTCATCCTGAGAATAAACAGCCACTCCACTGTAAACGCTGAATGATCGTCAGCTGTGATTAATGTGTGGGTTTACTTGGACCGATGAGCGGATTTTTAGCTTAACAAAGGGCAGCTGTAGGTGCTCTAACTTTAGTGAGACGTGCAGCAGTTTGTTACTGAGTGCCGCCTTCGAAGATTCACGTAGCATTGTGTGATATTTAAAACCACCTGGATCCTTCAGGATCTGGGCCCCACTGCATTTGTAATTTCCACATGTAAAACGAGACTCCGAGGATACAGGATGCAACATGAAATTCACGGTTTATTTTTAACACAGTCGCACTGTTTTTTCCAAAAAGACTTTCAGAAAGCTCTTTTCTGATGAACCAAAACAATAATGTTCCCCTTGACTCATACACGCAGCCCACACAGCATCCCACAAAATCTCAGTTCGCTGCACACGATGATGTTCGCTCTCTGCTCTCTTTCATGTAGACAGCTGATGAATGCTTCTGTATTTGACAGCCTCTGCCCAGTCTTCTTTTCACCATTTCCAGAGGCTCCGCGCTTATGTGTTATTTCCATTGTAACATTCTGGAGCTGAAGCTGTGGTGTCAAAATGTAGCGCAAACCAAGAAAATTGTGGTATACAGTGTATTGTACAATTTGAAGGAGATCGACTGTGAATGCTCTGCAGGGAAAAAGCTATTAAATGCAGCAGTGGTCCAGAGTAAGCTGGAGAGACATGTTGAGGCAAAACACCAGTGTGTGGTGTGCTGGTGGGGGAGATCACTCTGAAAGAGGCATTGTCACATTTTTAAAAAACTAGTTGACCCACTGGTTTCCAAACTTTCCTTGTAAATGTGGCATTTTGATTGTGTGCAGTTCACTGAAATCTTTGGATATGGTGGGAATGCAATTATTGTCTACGTTTTTAAGCAATTAGGTAAAAACTAGGTTAAAAAAAAGAATATATGACCAGTCTAACGACATATGTAAAAGGAAAAAAAAACACCTGAATAAAATATTTTGTGGTTTCAGAGGGAGCTGTGTGAAGCTTGATGTTTCGTCTCAAGTACGAGGCAGCCCTGTTTCAAATCTGCCTCATGAAAGTTATAAAATGAAGAAATTTGGTGGTGTGGAGTAGGATAGACGTGAGCTCACAGGCCTCTGTCGTCTGCTCCTCATCTCTGCTTGAGGCTAGAAGCTCGAGGCTACAAAAGCAGCAGCCGGCGTAACCGAGTGTCTCCATCGCTTACCGTCAGCTGTCTAGTTGAATTGAGGGTCGTGCGGGTGTCAGGTTTTGATCCAGAAGAAGAATGCATGGAAAAAATAAAGATGGTTCTGCTGCTTTGGTTTGGATCTTTTTTTTTTGTTTTGTTTTTTCTTGTTCGACTCCCTCTTAAGGGCCACGGCCTTTAAGGCACCAGAAGGGGCCAAATGTGGATGAGAAGGTGGAGTTACTTTTTTAGCTAATGCTAGCAAGCTTGGTTAACAAAACTGTAACACTAACTGCTATTTAGTGTTAGGAAACATACTCGTGAAATACTAGCATTTACTCTTTACTTCTTGGAGAAATTGCACAAGTCAGATTGTACATTTAAAAATGTGCAAAAAGCCACCGACAATGTTTGAAGGCTCCAAAAAACCAAATAGCCAAACATAATAGAAAAAGATACTGGAGTAATTAGATTACACTATATTCTACTAATACACATTTATATACACTCTGTAGTTTGGGACAGAGCTGACACAGGAAGTCTCTATCAGGGTTTTTTTTTGTTGTTGTTGTTGTTGTAGAAATAGCTTTTCTATTGCTCATACATGCAGCTATTTTTGAGCCCAACAGATTTTGAAAGATAAATACATGAACCATATATAGAAAGAGGAGCCATATTTCTAGACCTATTTATTATTTAAAGAATAATGGCTTGATTGTCAGAATTTTAGAAATCTTGAATGTCCTAAAACCGCTCAGATTCTTTTTTAAAGAAGGTGTTAGACAGCGCAGGTGTTGCCATCTCGCCGCTCTCGCCCGTTGGTGAGATATTCCCTCCATTCCGGCTACATAATCTATAAATGTTCTTACTGTAGCAGCTTTGTGTACACTATGTATAAAATAATGATATCAAATTGAAATAAAGCAACAGCAGCGTGTTCTTCACCTCTGACTGAGCAGGAAGTGTAGGCCTTTGCGTTTCAGAGGCAGCCCAGTCACCCCTCTTCCTCACAGACATGATGGATCGCAGAACAGCCCGTGTCTAGAAAAACAAAGCCAGCATTTAAGCTCCTAGCTGCCCACTGTTCTCTTTGGTTGTCCGTGGCATAAATCTCAGTCAGGGCATACACACGGTTTCCTCTAAGAGGGGTGAGAGGGGTTATTTGTTTCACTTTGCTGGGAGTCTGCGGGGGGTGAGCAGAGGCGATTTCACCTTGTCTTTGGGGAAGACGTTAGAGCCTGATGAAAGAGTTAGGAAAGCAGAAAGACACTGAACAGATACGGATGTGCCATGCTGTGCCTTTTTCAAATGCTGACAGAATGGAAAGACTTAAAGGGCTACTAGGGAGTTGTAATTATACACTTTCTTTGCATCAAAGGGCAGCACTTCAGTTGAAATATATGATATTTGCGTGCAGAATACAGTAAAACGCCTGACATCACTGACATTGCATCCCATTTTTCTCTCCCGGAGCAGGCATGCTCTCTCTCTCTCTCTCACATCCTCTCACACACACATATTAGCTGAGAAAGAGGTAGCTGGGGATTGGTTCAACCACAACAACAGCTGCTCGTGTCTGGCCACTGCTGTGTTAGCCAGCAGCCAGCCATGCAGTCTGTGGACCGGAAGAGGCAGTTTATTGGCAGACTCTGAAAAGCATGTGCTTAGTTTGTACCAGACACACAAAACATTACTTGTATGTTGCACAACACGGGGCTCTGTGTGGGTTATGTTGTAGTCAGTTGTACTGTACCAGGGGTGTCAGTAGGTTTGCGACACAAGACAGAGTTCCACTTTTTGACTTAAAACAAAAGGTATGGCAGTTGAAATTTTACTTGGCCATAAAAGTGTACTCTAACAGAGTTCAGTCTTTCTCTTCATGACAAAATAAATTGGCTTGTTTTGCAAATTGCCTCGTATCTAAATTAAACTCATGAATAAAGTGTGTATTAAAATGCTGTCAGTAGGATGCTGTCTTTACTCTTAATCCCCATCATCCCCCGAGGGACAAAGGGAAACTGTGAGCTCTGTCCCTCTGGATAATATGGAAATGTCCTGACTTAGTTGGACTAACACACTCCAACCACACAAAGCTGCATTATATATTGCGAGAAGCTAATTGGTAATGACACAAATGCAAAGGCAAGGGGAAACTTGCAAATAGAGGCAAACCGATATAGATTTGTAGGCACAAACTGAGGTGAAAGTACATTCACCGATGCCAGAAGTGGAAGGGAGGTGTTTTAGTTGAACATTTCCACTTGAACCAGTTGAAATATTGTCCTTGTTACGCCACAGTGTGTGCAATCATGCTCCTATACATATCTCAGTAGACTGCTAACATTTAGGGTGGAGAAAAAAAAAAAGTAGATTTCAGAAAGCTCCAAATGAGCATTTGGAAATACGGCTCCATTTTTATTTTACCATTTACCATTCTCAGTGCCGGCGGTCAGTGCGAGACCTCCTACAATCATGATTTAAGCAAAAAATGATCTGAGGAACGAGCGTTTAGAACAACGCTCAAACCCTTTCGCTTTATCGTGGCTGCAGCTCTACGAGGTGGAACAGGTTGGGAAATAAAGTATGATGCTAATACTCACCTCTCTCATTTAAACAAGCACCCCCCCCCCCCACACACACACACACACACACATGCACTCCCACTTTTGTAAGACAAAAACCTGCTGTCTTATCTCCATAGCAATTTTATGGACCTCAGATAGGCTCTAAATGAACTCCACTTAAATGTCTGGCCCATGGGTGCAATTTTTCTCCTTCGTGTGTGTGTGTGTGTGTGTGTGTGTGGTTCCGTTGGTCAGGGCGTGTCTTTAGATGGTCATCAGGGGGGCAATGAGAGGATGCCTGGAATATGCACACATACACACTCAGGCGCACTCACACACAGATTAACGGGGTAAGCTGTGCCGCTCATCTGGGATAAATGCGGTCAGAGAGGGAACAGCTGAGCAAACAGCTCCGGCAAGAGGCAGAGAGCAGAGTTAAGAGGGAGAGAGGGAAGCGGGGATGACGGACTATTCATCCCAGCGTAGTGTTGGTGACCGGCTGCCACGTTGGATATGCATCAGCCCTGAACCTGGAAGAATGGGGACTGGTGGAGGTAATGGCTAAAAAAAAAAACCCATATACTATCCTCAGCTGCCAGTGTGGTATCTTTTTTTCTTAAGTGGCTAACTGTAGTGGGATTGGGAATAGCAGAAGAAGGAGGAAAAATGCCAGGTCTGTTCAAATGTGTTTTTAGGCCGGTGGTATTTTAACCTGCTCCATTTAAAAATAAATAAATAAAGCAAATGATGGCATCATGTCACTGCTGTTGGTCTCAGAAAAGAGTGATGTGGAAGATTATTTTCATCATACAAAGAAGTGGTAACATTTGTCATCTAAATTTTGGACACAAACTCTCCTTTGATATGACAGGACATGCAGAGCACCAGATGTGGCACAGTGGTTAAGTGAGAGGAGGCATGTTTTTAATGGCACGGAAACAAGGATATTATGCCGGGACATGTACCCTTTGTTGCACAGTACATTATGAGGCCAGATGGCCTGATGCTGATCAGTTACAAACCAATGAAACTGGTGTCGTTGGGCTAGAAAACTGTAACCTGCCGCTTTAATCCTTTACCACATTGTGTACGAATGAAAATGGCAATAACTGTTAAAGCGGTCATAACCAAATTCAGCTTTTTTTTTTTTTTTTATGCCAAGTTAATTCTCGAATTTTGGTATTGGATTGTGCAATGCACTTGAATGCACCACAGTGCTTTTAAAGGAAGCTGTGATAGGTAGGGAGGACCAGCTATCAGTTACACTTTATTCAACACTGCTGTGTCAGACACATTAACCTGTCTTTCAGCTGTCCATGTAGAAAAGTCAAAAGCAGGTGGGCCTCGGTGCAGTTTAAGTTGCAAATTGAATTGAGATACTTGAAATCATCTCACGGCTTTTTAAAGTTGTCATCTTCTGCGTGCATTTTGTCGCCCAACTTAATATTCTCGCACTTCAGCGTCAAGCTACAAACTTCAGGAATTACCAAGTGAAAAATTAACTGTGATCCCACAGCCTCATTTTGGCACATTGACATTTCTAGGACGGACTTGTTGTCGCTGAGCACGCTGTGCAGAACTGCATGGGCAAAACAAACTTTGTCAAAAGAATACCTGCTCAAAAATGATGCCTCGAAACGAATATCGACTTGAGTGTCTCGAAACGTCACGTTCGCTTTTCGTTGTTTAAATTTTGACATTTAAAGGGTTTTTGTTTCGTCTGGTTCTCAGCAATTGTTCCCTTTCTTGTCCAAAAAGATTTGATGTCTAAAAACAGTAGTTTGGGTTTGAGAAAAGGTGCTTGTCAGTTGCTCCTCCCGCTGCATGAAGAGACGGTACAGATACATAGTCTATTAGGCAAGACACGTGGGACGTCTCGGCAACCTTTTGATCTCCTTTCTGAGCAGGCTTAAGGATGTTTTCTGGTATGAGGCTGGTTTTATATTCTGATGCTGGAGCAGAATACCGTGCGGCTGCTTTGGTAGGTCTGTGAAGTACTTGTGCAGTTTTATTTATGGTCCAACATTCAGTAATGTATTTATTTCCTGGACCTCAAACTAACATCTGAGTTCTTTATTATTTGGAGTCAACCAACAGTTTTCCTAACAGAAAAGCCATCAAACAATTTAACCAAGTGCTGTACTGTAAATGGTACAGTGTAGCTATCCTCTCTCAGAAAAGTGCAACTCTCAAGAAAACCCCACAACATATAGACTCAAAGGTATGGTTTGAGGATGTTTGTATCTGTGTGTGTTGATGTGTATATGTGGCAGCACCAAACAACCCTACATCCTCTTCCTGTGGCAGCAGCAGCAGTCCCGGTGCCTCCTGCTGTCACGTTGCCAGGAGAGCAGCTGATGCCGGTTATCAAATTCCCACTGGTTCTCTGTCCGGCTCTTTACCATTAATGTCTGGTGTACCAACCTCCTGCCAGTGTCTCAGGAGTTCTCTCTTTTTTTTTTTTTTAAATTGAGGTTAAATCAAATCAGCTCCCATGTCTACATGATTAGACCTTACCAAATTGTGAATTATCCACAACAGGAGAGAGCTGATGAAAGGAAGGGGCAGTAAGAAGGTGGCAGGGGGATTTGGGCTCTTTGATAGTATCCTGTTGAAGGAGTGCTCTGTGGTTATGTAAATTCTTATGTGCCAGCTTCTCAGATTTTAGGATTTGCAATCAATGTACTGTAATTTGAATTTGGTCTAAACATGTTCAGTTCAGCCGGTCAAAAAAGCAAAGTTAATCAGCCGACATTACGGCACTGCCAAGCTTCAAACCAACAAGGTAGAAGTTTTTCTTTCCCTTTCGCCCTATAATGGGAGTCGTTTGAAATTTAGCTCCAGTGTCTGAGCTTTGCTTCTGTGGCTCTGCCAGAAAATGTCTTTGTTGGACTATTTCAGCTGAGGCTTCAAAGATTACATTTCCCCATACTTGCTATTCTGGGAGGAAAATGGCCTTTGCGGTGTAACAGGCTTCTGATGGGAAATGCTCTTGAAGCCCTGGGTCAGTGTGACTTCTGGGACAGCAGAGATTTTGACAGAGTGCACGTCTTTCCCGCTGCTGCGTGTTCGACACTCAAGAAGCCACACATACACACCAAATCCCGAATTTTCACACTGTCTGTCTTGTCTTGTTTTAATCTAGTCCATGTGATGGAGATTGACAGTTGAACTGCTCATGCCCTAAACTTTGGTCACAGTCTTGGTGGTGTGTTTAATCTGCCCACACTCTGCTTTTGCACATAATCTCAAGAACCTTTGTTAATCCCCAGATGTCTGCAAGCTTTTTGCAGTAAGCTTCTGGAAAGCCACACTTTGCATGTGTGTTTGTGTGCATGCGGTTGGCTGCGTGTGCACATGCATTTACCGCGCCTCTCCAGCTCTGGCACATTTGCTGGCTTGAGTTTTGACTCCAGTCAGCAGCGGTAATGAGCACGAGACCCGGTGTGATGGGCGTCGCACAATCTCCATGCATTATTTAACTAATGGTCAGGTGGCAGATGCTTTAGTGCTTGTGCCGAAACCAATATCTGAGTGAGAACAGGCTGCCCTCCTCAATCACCTCTTTTTTTTTTTTTTTTTTTTTTTTTTTTTTGAGGAGGAGGATCAGTGATGTTCACAATGATTTTTCTGGGTATCCTCCCAGGGGCTTATGGTTGAAAGCTTGAACAGCTAATATCTACACTCAAAGTATAGAAATAACCTTCACGTTTACATGATCAAGACGCCAAATTACACTAGCCACACCAGGACAACAAAGTAACAGCTGTGGGGATGGTTTAATTTGGTTTCCATAACTATAACAGCATGTTAGGTTAATGCATGCATTTAATTTTATCTATATAAACAGTAGATTAGATGAATAAGTAATTTCACATACAGAGTCAGCCACACTTAGTGTACTAATGTCCTATGATGGCTGGCATTTTAAATAAAATTATTAGTAAATAATGAAAAATAATAGCTAATTATGCACTTGCTTGTCTGTGCACTGTTTCTGCCTTCCAGCGCACCTCTGAGTGCTTTGCTGTGATTATGCCAGGATTAATTTCTGTAAAGCAACATGGGGGTAGATGATTTGGGACAGATCAAACTAATTAAGGAAGCGAGATATCAATCTATCCTCTTTCTCTTAAGTAAAATAATTTGTTGAGAATTTTCACACATTGAGCTGTGCGGCAAAAGCACGCAGTGTCTGCCTGTCTTTCAGCCAGCCGAGGCCCGAGCTTGGAATCTAATGACACTAATTGCAGTCATTAGCTTGGCTTTTGGGGAGCGGCTCAGATGTTGTTTGGACATAAACGTTCATGGCGACACATTCTGCTGTATTGTGTAGTATCATCCAAAGCTAACTGGAGCACCATAGAATGCTGGCTGGTGTAATTGGGAGATGTTAATTAGCCTATTGGAGCCTTGTACCCTCCTGTGTATTGCCTTTGTGTGCTGCCCTTTTCTGTGTACAAAGCCACCCTAATGCTTATGTCAGTGTAAATGTCTGTGTGTGTATGTGTGTGTGTGTCTGTGTGTGTGCATGGGCTTGTTTCACTGTATTCGTCAGGGTCCAGAATCCAGGATTCTTGGACCCCCCACGATTCTTATGCAGCCTGACCACACAAGTTTACCAGGCTGCATTTGCACTTTTGGGGTCAGGGTTTGAATTAGGGTGGGGTTAGGCGTTTAGTTTTGATGGTTAGGATAAGAACCACTGTGGGTCTCCACAAATATTATTTAACAAAATATGTATGTGTGTGTGTTTGTGTGTAAGGAAGAGCAAAATCATAGGACAGTGGTGTGTGTGTGTGTGTGTGTGTGTGTATGTGTGTGTGTCTGTTTGCATCTACACGACACTCTGGGGGTCTAATGAGGCAGTCATTTGTTTAACGTAATCACCCACTACTTTATGCCACCCGCTTCCCTTGGCACAGGGACAAGCCCTTTTATAAAAAGGGTGTGTTTGAATCACATTAGCACAGCAACAATCACCCCCCCCCCCCACCTCCCTGTCCCCTCACTCTCCCCACTCACATGCATCAATACCCGACTACTAATGCGCCAGCCGAGCATTAGTGATGCCATTCACTTGGGATGCACCAGTGGTGCTGTCAGTCCTCACTCTTTTTTGGCTCCGCGTGGTAGCTTCCACTAAAACATGTTCTGTGCTGAAAAGCGGCTGTTTTTTGATAACACTTAGCAAACAGCCAAGTTCTTGGATTTTATGCACAAGCTGTCAAAAGATGCTTCACATGAATCGCTGCCACATGCAGGATGCGAAGTGGTAAGATGATCATGAAGCCAAATATTTCTGAATAGGCCTTTTTTTTTCCCCTTCCTTTTTTTACAGCTTGTCTCTAAAGTGGAATGTAAACAGTTTGTTGAATTTGATAGGGTTTTCAAGGAAATGAGTTCATTTTGGCCTTGATAATTGTTTTTGATTGAATGGAGTTTTTCTTTAAGTGCTAGTAAGTGTAGTAGTAGTAGTAGTAGTAGTAGTAAATGTAATTTTAGAAACAAAGTAAAACATTGTATGAAGCAGTGGGTTGAAACTAAAGGATATTTCCTAGATTTGGATTTAGTCATAAATTTATTTCACGTTGCCTCTTAAGCACCATCATATGTTTGTCATATTCTCTGTATTTATTAGGCTTGAGAGCTGAGAGAAGATCAGCTGTAGGCCTTTTGTCCCTATTCTTAGTCTTGGAATCATCACTCAAAAGGACAAAATATGCATAAACTTGGCCTGAAGTGAAGTTAGGACTTTTTTCATTGGGAAAAACTAATCTCTTACATCAAAGGTTCGTATATACACTTCTGGCTGCATCTTTCCCTTTTACAAAGCAGGTGTTTTGTTTGTTCTTCATGTTTAAGTTTTTAAACGTAGCTGCAAATTGCACTTGTTGCTAGCGTAATGAATGGTTTAGAGGGGAAGGTTGCAAACATCAGACAATTGCAGAGCCAATGCTGGAGAAGTTCATTCATTGGTATCCAAACCCAAATCCTATTTCCCAAAGTGCCATGAGACAGGGAGCAGCTGAATGTGCTTAAAACATCCGGTCATAATGTAAAATTAGTAAACATGTTAATAAATGTATAGATTACAGAAGCTTAAGAAAGATGATAGACTTTGCTTTTTGCAACAGTTTTGTGTTAGATATAAAGTCAGAGCTCTTTTTTGGTGCAAGATTATTAATATTCTGTGTGTGTAGAACTTGACTGGACTCTACCTTTAGGAAATCTATTTATTTGACATAGTTTAGGATGCAAGACACCTGCGTGTGTGTGTGTGTGTGTGTGTGTGTGTGTGTGTGTGTGTGTGTGTGTGTGTGTGTGTGTGTCTATAAATGTTCCACATTCCAGAAATAACCCAGGGAACTTGTGTTGTCCTGGTAGTTTTTATTTTTTTAATACAATGAAAAATATTTCAAAAAGCAATTTATGATACTCCATGAAAAACATACACAATATTGCAAACATAGAATTGTAGCTTTTTAAGGCCAAATTTTGTTTGTGTGTGTGTTTTCTTGTTGTAGTATTGATAGTATAGAAACTACATGGAACTGAACTCTCTATAAACCACGGTGATAAAACTAAGGGAAGCATAGATCGGTGCATTTCTAAGCTGGCCCAATAAAGAAATGGTGAACCACAAGGTCTCTTGTTAGAGTTGGCTATTTGGCCAAACTGATTAACAAAGCAAGCACTTTCTAAGTTTGGGAGGTGCACAGAGACCCAAGAGTCACTGGAATCAAACTTGAGGTACCCCCCTGCAGCCCCGAAAGACAACAATCCCAGCAGTAATTCAGTCGGTACTTTGTAGTAGAGCACCTAGGTGGAAGCCACTCTTTTGTAAAAAGCATACAACAGCCCACTCTGAGTTTGACAAATGGCATTTACAGACCTCTGAGAGCACAGGAAAAAGCAAAACCTGGACCCTTTGGGCAGAAGCACTTTGTCTGGTAAATACAGAGCACTGCTTATTATTTAGCTAATACCAACTTTGTGGTGAAGCATTGTGCTACGAGGGTGCACTCAGCAGTAAGGAAGGCTAGACCAATCAGGGAAGGAAGAATCAGTGCAACCAATAACTAGAGGCCCTTGAAAAACACTGGTCCAGAGTGCAGGTAATCTGAGACAGGTAAATGTTCACCTTTTAGCATGACAAAGAGGCAAAACAAACAGCCAAGATGATGCCAGAGTGGACTCAGGACAAGTCCCAGAAGGTCCTTGAGAGGCTCGGTCAAAGTCCTGCGTAAGCCAGACAAGATGGCACTTAACAAAAGCAAGTGTGAATCAGATAAATGCCCCAAAGAACTACTCCAAAAATGTAAAGCTGTAATTGGTGCTAAAGGGGCTTCTAAAAAGTACCGTTTTAAAGGGTCCAGTTGCTTGAAAATTAAGATTATCACTTTATTTTTCATGAACTTTTAAAGTTGCCTAAAAACGTGTTTCTTTATATATATATAATATTTTAGTTAAACAATGATTTAATTTATAAAATGAATCATCTTGTTTGTTCAGCTCATTATTGTTGCACTCAAATAATAAAGTTTTAAACTTGTTCCAGTCACCCATCTTGCTCAAAATATTGATGCACAGGGTGAATATATGCAACAAAACAACAGCTCGATGTCTGCCTGTAGAGACTGTAACAGCTCAGATGTAGAGCACAGCCATGAATAGACAGTAAAGAGCAAATAGGTCTGCAACCCTAATATAAAACACACTGACTGTGCTGCCAGACGCACAAGTAACCATGCTATTATTTAGTGCTACACATCAGACAAGCATTTTTTTTCTGGTCTCCCAGAAATATACTATGAGAATAAAGAACCCTAAAAGAAATATGGAAAGTGCTCTCTGCTGGATAATGAAAAGACCTCACAGTACAACACCAATCCTACTT
This sequence comes from Cichlasoma orientale, assembly GCA_034780415.1. Classification (NCBI taxonomy): domain Eukaryota; kingdom Metazoa; phylum Chordata; class Actinopteri; order Cichliformes; family Cichlidae; genus Cichlasoma; species Cichlasoma orientale. The sequence continues at coordinate 373,699 of JAVDPK010002069.1, forward strand.
AGAAAAATGCACCTGAAGTCAGAGGGAAAGCTTCACTTCTGCAGGTGCAGTCATAAACATCCACATTCCACAGCCTTGAAGATCTGCCCGTGCCTGCCATAACGGTCGATGTTGTTTTATAAATTTTGACATTGGTTTATCTTAGTAGATTTTTGGGAGAATAAAACTTGAATGAGTTTCTGTCTCCCCTCAAACTGGTGAGGAGGAAGGAGGTGATGCAATTATTTATCCAGAAAGTAAACCGGAGGTGCTGAATGCATACAGGCTGAACCTAGGCGGACAGAAAAAAGATTATTAGAGTTAAATAGACCATGACAGGGAAACCTTCAAAATCTGCAAAAAGAAAACAGTACGGAAGAATATTTTAAGGCAAACCTCAGAAAATAAATGTAAGCTAATTTGCCGTTACTTGCTTTATTTATTTATTTATTTATTTATTTCAGCTCTATCTTCTGACTGCTTTTGTCAGGAATAGTCAAAGAACGTTAGAAGAAGGGTGCATGAAGTGTTTAAAGTGCATGCGTGTCGTGGATTTGATCACACATAACCTATTAAATGAGCCTTTGTGATGTGCCGCATGATCAGGATCAATTGCATAACTTTTTTCTTCCAGTATTTGAAAATGTGATAGAAAGTAAATGATCCATTAGACGCCGAGTCGACCGGACTCGTCAATTTATCTCATTGCGAGGAGGTAATAAAGTAAAAGTCCTGAGAGAACACAGGTCAGCGAAACACTTTAACCTCGTAATGAATCACAGATTAAAAATTCAAAGTTATAAGGACGCCCTCCCTTTAATCGACACAGCACATTATACTGTACATTTCGATCATTCAAGCTTCTAAGGCCTGTTTACAGTTATTAAATGGAAAACAAGAAAAACAAGTTACAGTTTAAATAGTGAAAGGGACATTATGCGATCAGAGGACCATGTGGACCTTTCCTTTCTAATTGGAATGATTAGTAATGCAGGAGGCCAAAAGACCAGCTGAGTCTTCCAATTGCCCTTGTGCTGTTTCCTCTGGGACCCCGACTGTCCCGTAGAGCTGAGGGCCAAATCAATGGCTCTGATTTGGCCTGCAGCTGGGTCTTGTCTACAAACATTATGTCCCCCACCACAGGGGATTCTGGCTGACTTATTGAAATAAATGACTGCTCATATTAACAGCTGTAAAGTGCACGAGAGAGGAAAGCCATGTATCTAAATGTGACATGAACACTAATAGCATTTGCTGTCATTTACCATTTGATGATGATCCATGATGTAAAGTTTTGCAGTTTGACCTGCTTTAATTAGCGCTGCCTTATTTCTTCATCCATTTATCACCGTATATTTGACATTTATATACGAATACATGTTAAATACATTCTTTTTTTAATTGCATGGATTCATAGCGAGCTTACACAGCCCAGACAGACATGTCATTGGAAGGCATAGGAAATTATTACTTTGTATATGATAGATGCATTGTAGAATGAAACGTGAAGTGACAGCGCTCAACAGCAGGCTTATCACAGTAACAGTCTTGCCTATGTTGTCCCGG
>JAVDPK010002069.1:375343-385975 GCA_034780415.1 Cichlasoma orientale
CCCCCCCCCCCCCCCCCCCCCCCCCCCCCCCCCCCCCCCCCCCCCCCCCCCCCCCCCCCCCCCCCCCCCCCAAGATGAATGAAGGGATGGATACAAATGTCGTTTTAAGATTGGTTTATGCTACTGATGTAATGATATTATAATAGGATAATAATGTATGTACCCCCTCTCAAAGAGCAATGAACTTTTAAGCCTTAAGATTATTCAGACATTGAAATTGGATTGTGAAAAAAAAAATATATTAAAGTATCCTAATCCTTTTTCATGTGTGTGTGTGTGAGAGAGAGAGTTCCACTCATGGTAAAACTCTAATAGAGAGAGTAATCAAGAGAACAGAAACAGTGTGACCAGAACTCATCACAAAACGTGTTTTGTTGTGGGGTTTTTTTTTTTGATGTGTGTCAGTTAGAATGATGATTTTTTTGTTTCTTTTTTTGGTTCCCTGATTGCCGAGACGTGAGAGAACATTATAATGAAAAAAAAAATGCTTATTGTGATTGCCTACAGTTAGGATGACTTAGATCTCAGAGGGTTAAACAAACATGCGTATAAACACACAGGACAATATCAGGGTCTGAAAAAATAGAATTCACATCCATATACATGAGGATAAGTTGATGTCATTTTTTTTTACTTGAAGTATTAACAAATCTCATTTAATACAGTAAATAAGCTCAGTTTTATAGTGTAATTAATACGCGTAGTATTGTATTATTACGAGCCTGGCTTCAGACCCCATTCCAGACACTGGTGTCCTGTTGTTACGCTTCTTTAGGTGTAACAGCCATTAATATTTGTTGCAGGGGAAGCCAAGACGCTAAACTTGTAAGAGGTCCAGTTTGTTAAGCTGCACAGGTACTGAGCTCTGCAGACTGCTAAAGTTGTCACATGTAATTCCGACTGCTTGGACTCTTCGGGCGAACCGGGCCTATGAATCCTTTACGCTCGGCTTGCTGTCGACGGTATCGATCAGTAATGTGCTGCATTACTCTAATGCGGCAGCAGTGAATGAAAAAGTATGCGATTACATGAGCAACCCATGAAATATACAGTTAGTGCCAGAATGCAATTTGACCACCCTTACAAAGCTGGTTAGCCACCTCCACCACCTGAGGTTGCTTTGCACTGTCTGCCCAGTCATCCTTTAAGCAAGCCAACAAAGGTAATCTTAAGTAACTGCTCTGCTATTACTCGTATTAATCTTAACAAGCAAACTTGCATCCTGCAAATAATTAAAAGCATCTAGTCTGAAAGTGTGCTTCTTTTCTGTCTGTCAGTATTGAAGATTTAATCCACAATGACAGTCTTTGTTGATTTTGCCAAAAGCAATTTGCTGAACTTGCTTGGTTCCTAAGGTAATGTTCCAAATTACTCTTTGATTGCCAGCATGCAATCTCTCAGGGAAGAACAGAGCACTGAACTGTTGCTGGAATAATATGAAAATATAAACTAAATTTGCTCTGGAACATACGGTTTCATAATGTGACAAACCAGCAAAAGCATTGCCCACTCAAAGAAAGGTAATAATGTATAATCCTCGGGCTCTGAACGTCAGGCAGGAGGGAGTTTGTTTCTTTTATTTTTTGATTAAGGAAATTTCCTGTTGTTGTGCTGCATTGGCAAAGTCAGGCTTTTTATAATGTCCTCCTATGGCTGTCTTTTGACATGAGTTTCTTTACCCATAATACCCATTTTGGCCCTTTCTGTCTTATAAGAAATGTTGAGCACACTCACCTTTCACTTCACTTCTGCAAAGTCAAACTTAATACCTGAAGGTATTTAAAGAAGTAGAAAGTCTCTGTCTTCAGTTTTTTCTTACCTGTCATATAATATGTGATGGATAAGATTCAGGTTTACTTCCTGTTTAAAGAAAAGGAGGCCTTTGCTTCTCCATGTCATTTTCTCCCCCCCTCTATATCCCCTGAGGGACTTCAGTCCGATAGAAATGTGCTTTTTATTCTCTTCTTCCTTCTCTTCAAATGTCAACTTAAGGCATTTCTTTCTGCATTTGTTGTTGTGTTTTCTGAATTCCCTTAATTAAAATTCCTGTTTTCGTAATTGCTTCTCACACTTGAGCTTGTTTTGAAGCATTTTTCAAATGTATTTTTTACTTTAAATGTAGGCATTGTACGTGAACTGCATTTCCTCATCCTCCTCTCTGTCCCAGGCAGAAGCTTCTATGCTTTGGTGTATCTAATAAGCTCATGTGATATTCTCATCCATAACGTGGCAGCAAAATCTCAAAATTTGGAGTCATGCCTTTGCTCATCATCATTTAGTCAGTGTCTCTTTCTCTCATTTTATTCCCAAGTGGCTCTGTCTGCATTGCCAAAACCGGCCCTTATTCCCAACTTTGCAATTTGTGGGAGAAGCTCAGGAGATGACAGGATTGTTCCAGGTCAGGCATGGAGCTTTAACCTCTACTCCTCTTTGCCTCTTATCCTGAAAATGGCACACTCGCTTGGCTAAGCCATCTTTACTTTACCTCAGAGCCTTACCCTTTAGTCACGCTCTGATAAGTGATTGACTAAAATGGCAGGCTGTCACAACAAAGGTGGGCATTAAACTCACTGACTCCAGATATCCTGGTTACCTGCTGATGCTTGACGGCAAAATCAATTCAGCCTTAAATCTAGGATTTTGAGTGGAGAGTGAATTATTCTGCAATAGTAGAAAAAAACAACCAAAAAAAAAACAAATTTGTCCCATGTTCTTTTGATGTTAATGTCTTCTTTTTGATTGAGAAATGAGAAAGTCTACCACGTTAAGAAAAATGTATCGTTTGAGACCATTGATGGTGCCTTTCCAGATCTGTAAGCTGCCAGCTCCATAGGCACTAATGCATCCCCATACCATCGGAGATGCAGCATTTGAACGGAGTGGCTGTAACATGGCTTCTTCATTGCATGATAGAGCTTTAACCTGAATTTGTGGATGGTGAACTGTGTTCACAGACAGTGAGCCCATGCAGTGATTTCCATGACAAAATCCTTCCTGTTTTTAATGCAGTGCTGTCAGAGGGCCAGAAGATCACAGGCATCTATATATTGATTTTCAGCTTTGTCCTTGCGCACAGAGATTCCTCCGGGTTTTGATGATGTTATGTACTTTAGATGATAAGATACACACAATCTTGGCAGTTTTGCATTGAGGAACGTTGTTCTGATGCAGTTTATCTTTTTGCAGTTTGGTGAACCTCTGCCCATCTTTACTAAGATGCTCGTTTTTATACCCAATCATGTTACTGACCTGTTGCCGAATGAGTTGCAAAATATTCTTCGATCGGTTTCTTTTTATTACCACTTCCTTTTCCAGCCTTTTGTTCCCCCGTCTCAACTTTTTTGAGACATATTGCTGCCACCAAATTCAAAATTATATCCATGAGATTTTGCAAACAATTGCTTTCTGTTTTTATTTACATTTTACACTGCATCCCATCTTTTTCAGAATTGGATTTGTACCATGTTAAATGGATAATTACTGTATCACTGGTGCCATGGCTTTATAGGACAGTACTGTTTGTCAAACTGTTCTAACATAAAATATCTCTAACTAACTTTGGTACAGAGGAGCCGACTGGATGAAGCTCATCAATGTTTATATCCAGTGAAACATTTTAGCATCTGCTATATAGATTTATGTCTATTTATGTCTTCCTGTTGTGTTCCTATTGACTTTTCCTCTTTTGTTATGAGTGAAACACCTTTTGAATGCGTGCAGTCACAACATTAAAACCACTTACGGGCGAAGTTAGGAATATTGATCATTTTGTGGGGAACTCTTTGGTTCCTGTGTCTTTTACTTTGACATTGGCCATTCCCTCCCCCGTGGCAGGAGTCTCTCCCCCATTCATGATGACCTCCCTCAGCAAGAAAGTGTAAACCACCACACCAAGAAAACCACTGAGGAAGGGCTCAAGAAACCCAACACCAAGCCAAAGACATTAACATGGCCACCAAACCCCCAGATCCCAGGCCAATCACGCCCAATCCTCACAGGCCCTGTTAGCAACCCACAGCACAGAACCCAAAGCTTTGCTAACATCCTGGTGACGGACTCCACAGGTTGCCCTGTGCATGCCCCAATAATTGAGAGCTGTTTTGGCAGTGCAACGGGGACCCCGGCATGTTTTGGTGATTATGTTTGTAATCCCCTGATATGTATACAACTCACTTAATTAAGAATAAAAAAAATAAAAAAAAGAAGCAGAAAACTGCATTTTTTAGTGTTACTTAAACATGTTAACACTCTAAATGAAGATGGTGAATATGGTAAACATTTCACAGGCTAAAAATTGTCATATTACAGTGCATGATGGCAGTGGTGACATTAGCGGTAACTCACAACACTACTGTGCCAAAAACTGCCTCACAGAGCTCGCATGGCTTTAGAATATTAATCTTTTTGTATGTACGTGACAAATTTTCCGCCTTTTGTCCTTATTCCACAGCAAAGTGTCCTTTTGTACTGCCTTACACTTGTGAGTACTCTTTATATCTTTAAAGAACTCTACCAAATGCCAAATCCTCCAATTACAATCAAAGCAGAAGCAAGGAAAAAAAGAAAAGAGTCCTTTCAGTACTCAAAAGTATAATATTACAGTTTTTAAAGTTTTATGTGGTGAAAGAAGTACTCAGGTCTTAGTGCTTGGGATTAAGCCCTTTGGTAGGCCTTAATTAGTTGATTATGCAATTTTTAATAAATGAATTCTTTGTTAGCTTTTAGTTCTTACTGCCTGAGACAAAAAGAGTCGTCTTGAATGTGATGTTGGTACTTGAGGCTTAGCGAACGAGACCCTTATTTCCCCCTATGATACTGATAACTGCACTTTTTAAGTCTGTGTACAGAATACAGGGCTGAGTCTGCAGAGCTTCATTCATCAAATCGTCTGTGTCTCCGAGAAGGCGTCAGCCGGCACGAACAAAATCAGAATCTACGCACAACCCATCAGATCGCTTTTTGTCAGGTGTTCATCTTAAGTCTTCACGAAATAGAAGTAATCTGCCAAACACTGAGATAATGAGGCTAAGGAGCTGCAACGTCGACGTTGTCTGTAAATCTCCCCACACGTTACACTTAATTCAGTGTCACAATCGTAGATCGCATCTGATGATTGATCTGGTGTTTGTGTTATTGAAAGAGTCGATAGGCAGATGATCAGGTGGCGCAGGATTGTGTCAGCGTAGATCACCAATTTAAGCGTCGTTATGCACGCTGTCATCCTTTGGCAGCGCAGCTGTGGAAAAGGTCTGCTGAGATTTCTCATTAGGCTTCCTTCATTTGATTTGAGCCGATTCCAGTTTATAGCTTTTGGAGAAAGCGGTGAGAGGAGAAGCCATCATTCTCTAAATCATGTGATCACCTGTCTGACATGAATATTAACCAGCCTCATGAGTCTATTCCTGCTTAGATTTAGAACATAAAATGAGACACAAGTCAACTGGTGAGATAAAAAAAGAGGAATGGAAATGGAAACTATTTATAGGCTCAGTACAGCTTCAGCATGTTGACATTTTAACAGCTAGTTTGCGTGATGCATATTGCATTTCTGAGTCTCTTTTGTCATTTGTTTACCCCCCCTGCCCGCCCGCTCGCCTCTTTCTCTTGTCTCAAATGTCTCAGATGTTTTTTCTTTTCAAATATTAAAGTAAATGTTTATTATGTGAGCTGTGGACAGCTGGAAGAGCTAAATTTGTGTTGTGTTTTTTTGGTGTTTTACAGACCAAGAAAAAAAATAATCCTCTGATCAGTGGATAGTGATTATTGTTAGTTACTGCCCTACATTAAATGGCATACTTCATTTAAATTGAACTGGAATATTTTTTTTTGCTTAGTAAAACAAAAAAGTTAAAGTTATGCCCTCTAAAAAAAAAAAAAAACAGTCACAAAATACTGTGTGGAATGCAAATGTGGAAGATTATTCCCATGAAGAACTTTTATGCACAGCATGAAAGCAGCACGAGAGCATTAATGAAAAGGTATGAAGATGATGAGGAGTTAAAAAAAAAAAAAAAAAAGGAAGTATGGTCTATGCCTACTCCGAGTCCCCTTTTGAACTGCTATCAAAGCCCTTTATTAATTCACAACTGTGAAGCCAAAGCTTTTCAGTTTTCCTTAGATTGGCTTCTTTGGAGGTTAGAAACAAATGAGCATGCAGGGGCGGCTGAAGGGACAGAGAATGACAGCTTCTCCACTGTCAAGGTAAACTGTCAGAAAACAAACACTCACACAAGAAACCTTTGTCTGTCACAATATGCTGACTTGGTGGATGAGTATCCTTGATGTGAAAGAGCCCAGAGAGACAGAGAAGTGATTCACGGTGGGTGGGGGGATCTAAAGCTAGAGAGATGGAGAGACATCCAGAGACAGAGTGAACGAGAGTGATAGATCTGAGAGGTGAGAAAGGCAAAGTGGCACTGTAACGGCGAGTACTACAGACCTGAAAGAGTGTGTTTGTGGGGCAGGCTTGCCTCGGGCCCCGTAAACCTACAGCAGAGGGATTAATGATGCCAGGTCAGACCCTAAGCTTGTTTACAAAGAGATACACAGCTGTTTTACTACTTCTGGTTCCCTTTGCCATCCTGGAGGGCCTAAACGCTGCAGTACTTAACATGCAACAAGAGAGATGGGCCAAAGACAGATTTTTTTTTTTTTTTTTTTTTTACTTTTCAAATTTTGCCAAACTTTAAATAAAATGAAGAGTTCACCTTTGAAGCAGGTTAATAGCTATGTGCTCAGAGATTATAGATGAGCATGTGCAAGAAAAAGAGGGGGAAAGATGGCCTGTAGGGAGACGAGGGGGTCTCCTGTGGCTCTTGAGGCAAACTGGCTCAGCATTCCGTAGTGTGGGCTTATTTGCTCGACACATTTGGGGCTACCAACTAGGACACAGGTGTACTGCATGTAGAGAACAGATTTGTGTTGCTAAATGAGCGCCACGGAGCTTGAGTGCACCCAGAGGGTGATGTGCTTTGTGTGTAACCTTGAGCACACGTGTCCTGCTCAGGAACTTGAGGGTGTAGTGAGGGGCGTCTCTTGTCTTTTTGCAAAAGTGTGTTATTAATACAGACACACGCCACCACATAGTGTGTATTAATGACACTGACCCGAGCTGCTCGAGTATCCATTACAAGGAGCTGTTTTTAACTGAGAGCGTCTACTTAATTTAGCTGAGACACTACTGTAGGGGACCTGTGGCCAGACTGCCAGATTGACTGCTCCACTGCACTATTTTAAATATAGGACACTATCAGATCTGCTCAGTCAGCTCCCCAATGCCATATTTAAGTCTCTTCAGGCAGTTATTAGTTGTTTGTGTTTATTTTTTCCCTTGTCTGTTTTTTTCATACTTCCTGGTCACCATACTTCCTGCAAACATGTTATATGCGGACATATTCTAGCCACAATAAAAATGTGCAAGGTTTTACAATTGAATCATAGTTTTTAAGCTCTTTTTCATATTTTATTGCGTTGCGGATTAAATTGTAAAGGCTATGAATCTTTATTTTACCCATTCAACTATAGTCAGTAACTCAGAATGACAAAGTGACATAAGATGATATAAAATCCCAAATAATTGTCTAATTTGCAGATGTTTCCTGTAGCTCTTTAAAATACACTCAGGTGACTCCCTTTTTGTTTCAATAATCCCTGAGATGTGCAGCTTATAGAACCTGAGTGCAATATAACTGTGAATTAATTGGACATATAGTTTACGACACCACACACCTATGGGTCCCATAGTTCACACTCTTTGTTATGAACACTAAGCGCTACCGCAGGCCTAGAGGCTGGTCAGGGACCACCTGGCAACCTCTGATCGTTAGAGAAAAATGTGTATTTGGTGAGCGGTTGCTGGAGTTTGCTTACTGTTGCCAGGTGAAATCAGTCACAGAGTGTGCTGTGCTCTTTTGCCCACAAGCCGTAATCACCCATAGTTTGCGTGGAAGACAGTGACTTGGCTGCAAACACTCGCCATTTGCTCTCTGAAACTTGGAAAAACTGCGACGCAAATCCCCAGAGCACCTCGTCGCGCCTTACAGCTGAAACAAACATGTTTCAAAAGGCGATACTTTTTCTTTGAAGTCAAACTGTTTGCGGTCGAGTCGACGACTTCCACACAAACTACGGGTGGCCGCGGCCGAAGCAATTGCAAGGAGGTTTTCAGCACAGCGCTGTATATCTCTTTGTGGCCGGTTTCACACTAGCAACTGCAAGCAACCTCCAGCAATCATTCCCCAAGCAGTTGCAGAATACACACTTTTTTCCTAGAGACCAGTGATTACCAGGGTGTCACTGACCAGTATCTTATCTGCATAAGTGGGGCATTAGCAACTGATTTCATGGCAACTGCCAGCAATCTCCAGCACCGACTCACAACCTGTTGGGAAATACTTTTTTTTCTTCCCTAATGACCTGTGGTTGCCAGAGGGTCATCAGCCTGTCTCTAAGACTGTGTGACGAGCCATGTGTATGCTGTGAGGAAGTTGTGTTTTGGTCACTTTTAACAATTCATTTATTCTTTGATTTTTTTGCTAAGTAACTGAGTGTTTCAGTGATCGCCACCTCTCATTCTGGACTGCCCCTTATACCAAATTCTATGCCATAAATTGCAGGAGCTGCAGAATGTGTCACATAACATCTGGAGCCAGTTGTGTTTTTGTCATTTTTTTCCCCCCTTCTATGAAACTGCTTCTCTGTCAGTTATCAGCTGTGCCCTGCCAAATAATTGACAAGGTGAGGCACTAGCTTGACAATAATGGTTGCAGAATAGCATGAAGACACATACAGAAATAGAGCAGCTTGGCAGGGTCAAAAGCCAGGCGGTGTCAAGGTTTAAAGAGCACCAACCCCTGCATATCTATCTCCCGCTGTTGTTGGCAGTGTTTACTCAGAACAAACCATCTTGTTGGTGGCAGGCAGACAGAAATGTCAACACCCAGTAACCGCAGCTCTTAGAAACTCCCTCCACTTATTTGCCTAGCAACATATTGGTGTGGCAGCTTACATCAGCGAGCTCGCTTGTCAGAGTCCTTTTAGTGGAAGCTTCTCGGTGGCTATCTGTAAATGTGAAACGGAAAAGCGTGGAATGTGAAGGAGTGACAGGAAATGCTGAAAAGGCCTCCAGCTGAAAACAATTAAGCTCGTTTTGTGATATTGTTTTGTCAGTGGGAAACCAGACATGAATTCTGTGAAGTGAAAGGTGGCTTTGTCTGAAGTTACGTTTGGAGGAAAAATGGGGGGGGGGGGTGTCTTTTGTATTCCTGGACAAGTTTTGACTTAGATGTGTGGGTGCTTTTAGATAAATGCAGTGAACATTTATGATGTTTAATTTACCAGAGTAACCTTGTATTTATGCCACTCTGCTATTCAGCTAATAATACTGTCATCATTCCTATGCAGGCATGAATTTAACTTGTAAAAGACATCTCTCATCATTAATTGATTTTCAACTTGTAACACAGTGTGAAATATCTATACAGATTGTAAATACTATAAATGTCTTTCTCTAAAAGGATAGACCTGGTAGCTGTAGGGGTGGGAAGCTTTTTTTCTTTTAATACCTTTTATCCTGTTTAGGTTAGGGAGGCCTGTGTTTTCTTTAGGATTTTCATGCTGGTAGGTAAGCTAGTTGTGTTTGTTGCTTTGGCTGTGCTCACCCTCATGTTTTCTACCTCCAAAGATAAATAAACTATTCCGTCTGGGACTGCAAACCTTGCTGTAGCACTGGTGTTTCTCGGGACCGGGGAGCAGGGGAGTCATGTTTGCGTTGCGCTCTGGTTTCCCCTAAGCCGAGGTGTAACACAAGGCTACAACAGAAAGTTAAAGACTATGGAGAGTATAATTATCCCTCAAGGATCAACAGAACCACTTAATTTGCTTTTAATTATGAATATATTATATCTGCTGTCATTAAAGAAAAAAAAGGGTAAAAATATTATTGTAGCAGTTAACGTGATCATTACCCAGACAATTGTGTTATGGCTAAGATTACAAAATGAGTTCAATTTGTACCACCCCACCCTCTTTCTGAACTCCCAGATGGCATGCATGATTAAAAGTTTTACTGTATTAGGCAATTTTAGCATTCTTAGATTGCTTACAGAGAGACTCACGAATGCCATCGGGCACAGAATGTGCACCCGCGGCAATATAGTTACAATGTGGTTGCATTACGATGTGTGGAGTTCACATCTGCTGTGGAATAGTTGCTATAGTCATATAAATATTTTTTTTTCCATTATAATGTGCTTGAGCTGTAGAGATGTTTTGTTTTCTCAGAGTTGTTGAAACTGAGTTAAATATTCTGAGAATAATTTCACAAGCTAGCTAGTGTTACTCTCAGGGGTTAGCAGAGGCTTCACAGCATTCTCAATGATGCGGGGTTTACAAACATAAGCTTAAGTAAGTTGCACACACCAGAGAGTGATACAGGTTCATTAGTCTTCTTCACACTACTTTTACAATGTTCCAGGCTGCTGTGGAAAAAGACATGTTGCACCATGAGTAAATTTATGTGCATTGTTAGTAACTTGGAGCTTGGCTTGGAGGCACAGTGTTGGTGTGTGTGTGTGTGTGTGTGTGTGTGTGTGTGTGTGTGTGTGTGTGTGTGTGTGTGTGTGTGTGTGTGTG
>JAVDPK010002069.1:386075-421143 GCA_034780415.1 Cichlasoma orientale
GTGTGTGTGTGTGTGTGTGTGTGTGTGTGTGTGTGTGTGTGTGTGTGTGTGTGTGTGTGTGTGTGTGTGTGCTCTGTTGCTACTTAAAATTTAATTTTAACCCATGATCATCTCTCTGCTCAAGAGATTTCCAATATGAACTCCCAGCTTATGGCCAAATCATTTTACACAAACAACAAACTATAGTTTGGAAAAGTGTGAACACTTTCAAAGTGTTGACTTCGACTCAGTGGTGAATTAGTAATGCTAACGTTACTGTGTAGGTCCAGTGTTTCGGTGTGACTCAGTGCTTGATAAATGTATTAGACCACCACCCAGTGTAAGCTTTATGGCGCAGCTGCGCTAAATTAACAGTATTAGTAATTACCAAAATCCTTTTTTATGTTTCTGTAATGGCTAATCCAACAGTACGCACAAGCTCTTTAATCAAAATGATATTTTTAATGGTAAAATCTAATTATGAATGCATGAATTTTCAAATTTGCTGTTTTACAAAAAAGCAGAAAAAAATAGTCACAGCTGGGAAAAAAAAAATCATTTAAATCCACTAAATGTCGATAATCAATAAAATGATTCACACCTTGTCCTAGTATATATTAAAAGTGTACATATTAAAATGTGTTCAGTTTTTGTGGTGTTTGTACTGTAATCAGTGTGCTAAACCCTTTTGGTTGTTCAGACTTTTAGCCTTTTCTTTTCTCTCTTAAACTGATGATGTCACCTCCAGAAAAAAGCATTTGCTTTGCACATTTTGACACGGATGACTGTTTGCTGATGTGTGAATAGAAGCAGGCAGGATTGGGGTGAGAATGTCCTTTAGTGATTTTATGTACTTAAAAGCCATGGGTTCTCATTTCTAAATGTGGCGAATGCACAAAAAGAGCCCTGAAAGAGGCGCATGAACAGTTTTCAAACAAAGGAAACCAGTGACATAGGTGGTGAATTGGAGCCAGATTGTAAACATTAAACAGAAGGGATCTCCATGCTCAATACCCCGACTCACACATTTAATTTCACATCACATTATTTGTGCCAGTGAGCCCTGGCACTATATTTATAAGCCAGATTAAATCTCAAAGTAAATTCCACTCAGTATTTCATCATCTCCCCATTACATTTCCAAACCCGGGAGAGCAGAGGAGACGGCTGCACTGTTTGCGGCTAACGCTCGCGGTCAGTAGCTCAGCACCTGAAATGCAGGATGATGCCAAGATGTTGCAGGTGGCAGGACTCAGGAAAGCCCAGCTTGCTTTTCCCCAATATTGAGCGAGTGGTTTTGACCTCACGTTAAAATGATAATCAGTGAATATAATCTGAGATGTTATTATTGCAGAACAGTGAATTGTTTTGAACATCTTACATTTCTGTGCATTAAAAAAAAACAAGCTCAGTGTTAGCTCGACTTTAGCCTCTGTGTGTAAAATCTGCCTTTAGTCTAACAGTTTCACCACCAGCACATACGGTACTGATCATTTGAAGTTCCATTCTTGAAAGAAATGGATGCAATCATTCCATTATTTTCCCTATTACAATATTGGCCCAGTTCATCATAAAAACTCAAATAAATAAAATGCATTCACCACTGTTTAATGTTCAAATGATATCTTGTAGTTACCAGTGGATACCGCTGTTTATCACGATCATTTGAGAAAGTCAGTCTGCTGCCGTATTGGCTGTAAACGTTCAAATATTATGGTGCCACTCGTGTGTGTAATGCTGCATCTTCAGTGGAAGGGGACAGCGCGATTGGACGTACCATTGATCAGCAGCCTCATTTCTATGCGTCAGTGTCCATTAAGTGCTTTGTATTGACCGTTTATGGTTAGAGGGTGGGCTTCAAGGCTTGTGATTTAGAAAGGTGCATTCAGTGTTCCCTTTTTTGCTGCTTACCTGCAATTTAGTACAGATCCTACGCACTTTACAGCCACTATCAGCTATTATATAAACGTTGCATGCATAATAGAGTTCAGTATATTTTGCATATATTTCTCCATGTGGGTATTAGTATTGTGTCAGTATTAGGACAAGCACAGTAACGTTTAGGGGTAATATGGGGAGACTAGATGTTTCGGAGTTTAGGGTTAATGCCCAGTCTTGTTGTACATTCGTCTTTCCTAGAAGGAAAAGTTTTACAACCACTGAGTTTTCCACTCTGTTCTCTCATGGCACATTGACTAATGTGACCACTCCGGCGCCAACCCCCAACCAATATGTCTCTTAGGAGCTTGTTAGCCACCGACCTGCACTGACCTAGACACCCTCGCCTTTTCCCTGAAAGCCGAAAAAGTTTTTTTTTTTTTTTTCCTCTCTCAAACGGCCTTTTGTAGGTGGAAGGCAACAACCCATATGTGAAAGAAACTGACGTTCCATTTTGGGTTGGCATTATATTGCACAAGCAAAGAGCCTGGAACTCATGATGTACGTGAACAGGCGGGATTTGTTTCTAGTTCCTGAAAATGTCTGAAATGAAATAGCTGCAATATGTTTGTTTTACACCAGACCATTTCAATAAGTCACTGTACAGTTAGTTATTCTCCAAGCAACAATTATTTTTATTCATGAAGTTCCAAATAGATATATGTCAACAGATGGGGGGGGGGGGGGGGGCCAATATTTTGGCAGAAGTGGTAGGCACACTGTGTCTAGATTGATCCACCATAGCTGAGAACGCAGCTTACGCTGAGATGCTGATTTGTGCTGACTGTTGCTCATCCTAGCCCACTACCCCCCACAGAGATGTTCACAGAGCAACCTCGCCACTCACTTTTTCCTCATTAGCAGATCGATAAAGCTCTGAAACACACCTGAATGGTTTTCTACCTCAGTGCTGCTGTTAAGTGCTTTGGTGGGGTGATGAAAAGGCTTTATAAAACCTAATAGCTGTCACGCAAGCATCTGGAGATGCTGCAAGGTTATGGCCAAACTTAAAGGGGCTTTTGGGCCCTTATTTGTGTGTATATTAAAGTGAGATAGAAGAGCTCAATGAGCCAGCCGCATTACTCATTGTTTAAATCCAGCCGGACAGTTTCTGTATCCATGGCCCAAATAATCCTAATAGTCCTCTTTTTAATGGCTTTATGTGAAGTCAGTCCACACACATAACCATTTATAGCACTGGCTAGTGAGAGATGGCCTATGAGACAGCTGACCTTCTGAGTCTGTATATTTGGGGCGAGATAATGGAATTTGAGGATTTATTATTTTTTGGCAAAATTGAATATTTGGCACACAAGCAGCACTCAGTCAATCTGTGTAAAACAAATTTAAAGATAAGAGAATAGATAAGATAAAATACTTAGAAAAATAATAGTCAATAAAGATAAAAATGTCCAAAAATAAATAATAAATATGGCAGGTGTTACTTTATTTTTCGGTCATGTACCTTCTTTGATGACTTTTTCTTTCACCCAGATAAATATAATAAGCACTCGTGTTCTTTCCTACCTTCCCCACGTTTCCCACTCACATACCCACCTCTGCTTGTATCTGGGAGTTGTCCAATTGTCTGCAGTTGCTTGTTGAACCACTGCACTGGAGCAGCGAGGGGTTAAGTAGCTTGTTGAATACCACCTAAGCTGTAGCTGTTGATGGAGGAGGAACATTTCCCACCCACATTTCCTAAACATGTGTGGTACCCAAGCCCCTTCATCCGCTCCCGTCTGCTCCCATGTGGGCCTGCTGGCAATTTAACTGTTTTTGAGGGCATCTCGCATTTATGAAAGGTCATAGAAATGTGTTCCTGTGTCTTTGTTGTCTCTTTTTCCTCTCTCTTCATTTAAATGTTGCATCCAGGTAGTGTGTAGGAAAGTGTTTAAGCATTTTTCAGCATACACTCATTCTCAACATCAACCGCTTCATCTTTTTTGAATTCATCCAACTCACCAAATGAACGAATGGTGACACATTCTTCAAACAATTTTAGTAATTTTTGATTGAATATTCCGTTTGTTGGCACGTATTGTTTAGCTTGCCTTGAAGAGACCAGACACTCATTCTCAACATCAACCACTTCAATTCATCTAACTTAACAAATGGACGAATGGTGACACATTCTTCAAACAACTTTAGTACTTAAAAAAAAACAAATGCTCCCCCTTGCCGTAGCATTTGTGTTGTACCTCGTCAATCTCTAGTTGCAATAGCAGTTGCTTCTTTCGTATGTTGGAACACTGAGCTACGAGTTTTTTCGATGGATGTTGGGTGTTTTATGCCGTGTGTTTGTGTGTGTGTGTGTGTGTATATATATATATATATATATATATATATATATAATTTTTTTTTTTTTGCATTGAATATTCTGTTTCTATATATATCCTGAATATTGTGTTTGTTGGCATGTATCATTTAGCCTGCCTTGAAGAGACCGGCAAAATTCCACTATAGAGCTTTGAATGCTGTAACGTGTAGGCTGCACTGTTTTTACACATAAGCTGTATGAAAAATATATTGCCTGGCTGGTGAGAGACCGAGGAGAGCAGTGTGTTCCATTATCCATATCTCATGTCCGCCAGAACTCAGGAGGAATACCGTGATCATCATTTAGTATTCATGATGCAGAATTTTCCCTAGCTGATGACTGAAGCCGTTGAGTTGTGAAAGATTTAGCTTGATGTGCAACATCCCACCGAAGTTTTATGTCTGACAGTTGGTTGGCCTTGAAGTGGGGGTAAGTGCTGCTTTTCTGGCAATTTGTTTTGCGGAGTGAGATATTGAATAAGTAGTGTAGCACTGGGCACCGTCATGCTCTGTGGGCTTCATGGAACATTGGCAACCTGTTTGATTTGTTGTATCTGCACTGCTTGCTCTCTCTGGGGGAGGAGTGTGCTTCTTTCCTTCTGAGACCAATTTGATGTGCATCTTGGCACAGGATCTATCTGTGTACCCAAGGTACATCTTTTAGCTAACACTTCCAAATAGATTTGGATTGGATTTGGACTGTGTCAGTGTGGAGCATTATAGTGCTAGAATTGAATCGCCTATACCTTTGCCTTATTTTAGCCACATTAAAAAAAAGAAAAGAAAAGAAACTAACTTAAAATTGATGTTTTTTAATATTAATAATGATATTATAGCTGCTGGAGCCTAAGCAGATTCAAGTTAAGAGATGGTGATGATTTATGGTCACAGAAGTTGGAACAGTGGTAGATATGAGCTATAAGACTGTCAGAGAGTTCTATGTGAGAACATATTATTTTCTATGAGCTAACTTTTCAGCGTCTTCTTGGCCACGAGCCTAATCCTGTGCATGTTGCGTATCATTCCCCAAAAAGATAAAGAGTAAACTGTAGAGCCGGCCACAGTTTACTCTATCCTGGACCAGTTTGCATTGTGCACCATCATTTGAACACTCCATCAACCTTTTTATTATTTCCTTCATGGACTGGCCATGAGAAACTGTTGACATCTACACTAAAAAGATAACCCTAATCTTTGAAGCATCATATTTTTTTTAATTATAAAAGCAAAAATGTTCAGTTCATAATTTTAAGCAGCTTAATTGGTCTGCTGTGATTTATGCAGTGTGAAATTGTTGAATTGATTTTGTCCATGCAGCACGATTCCAAATCAAATAAATGAAGCTTTTCTTTTTTTTCTTCAGTTTAACAATAAACAGGCACATCGGGCAGAAGGGAACAGAGACAGCTCTGTGACCTGTCATCTGCGCGTGAGAACACAGCTAGGGATCTGAGACAGAGACACATTACATACTTTTTGTTTTTAGTCTATCAAGCCGTCGCAGACGCCTCTGTTTCATTCAGCTATCAGATGCAGACAAGCATGCGTGGATTTTGTTAAATCTGGCCCAGTTTAAGGTGTTTATATTGTTCGTATCCCACTCATTAAGCCCATCACTCATCACCAGGAAACCGCATGCAGTATAAAGAGAATCATCACTCTTTTGCACAGCAGGGGTTCTCAGGTGGGCAGATACACATTCATTAAAGCAAGGCTACTAGTATATACATTCAGGGCACAAACATACAAAAAAAAATTACACACACACACACACACACACACACACACACACACACACACACACACACACACACACCCTCTTCCCTTGTTCTTTCTTGGTTTTCATCCATTCCTTGTCAGTTTTGGCACGCTGTCTTGTAATTGGGAACATTTGTACCTGCTTCCGGGCAACGCTGTCGCACATTTATCACACTATGCACGTGCCAGACACATCAGCACAGACGCACACACATACGCTCAGGCATAATAATCCATGAATGAGCGCACTCCCATGTTGCCTTCAACAGCTTTAATTGGCAAGAAAAATCCAATTCATGAGTGCATTCCACTGTTCTGAGTATTGACAAAATGCATCACTCACAGCAAGGATGCATTCACCCAAACTTCACGAGATCATTTTTCATTGCGAGCCGAGCATTTTTCAGGTCTGAGCTGTTGTGCCTTTTGATTTTGATTGTAGATTT
The DNA here is from genome assembly GCA_034780415.1 of Cichlasoma orientale. Lineage (NCBI taxonomy): Eukaryota > Metazoa > Chordata > Actinopteri > Cichliformes > Cichlidae > Cichlasoma > Cichlasoma orientale. The sequence continues at coordinate 392,516 of JAVDPK010002069.1, forward strand.
TGTCTCTTTTTGTGCATCTCTGTGTGTTTGTGTGTGTTCACAGGTGACCCTATGACTCAGGGAATTATGGCTTCTTCTCTCACCTCTTTCCCCAAAACCTATGCAAAACTGCAGATGGCTCAAATCAAATGGCAGTGCACTGCCACAGCTGCACTGCCAAAGGATGACGGTGTGCATAACAGCACTTAAATCAGTGACACACACACTGGCACAGTCCTGTGCCAGTGTGTGTGTGTATTGCTCTAACAAAATGTGGTCTTGGAGCTGCAGCAGGACTAGCACAACGGCTAGAGTATTTTTGGCAGCTGTGTGTCTCTCTGGCATGATATCACATTTTCATTACAAATTTCAGGGGGAAAATATTCTGTCAAATTCACCCTTAACTTTATTTTCTGCATTGTTTCGTTCATAAAAACATTTAACAATGAGGCAGTCTGAACTGGACGGGTGCAAAAAACGAGAATCACCAGACTGTGATTGTGGTGTCTTTTAATTTTTTTTGTTTTTTTTCCTCAATTGGACCGCGAGCTGATAGCTCACTGAGAGAATTCCTGGAGACACTAACTTTAGCAGTCATAATAGTCCACAACATCTAACCTTTAAGGATCGATAGCACAAAGTCATATAACACTAATGATGAGCCATATGCCCCGAAGCACTTAAAAAAAAAAAAGGCATTCAAACAGCAATAACTGACCTAAATTAACAATAAGTAAATATATTATTTGAATGAACAAAATTTCTAAATAAGCATGTCCAGCCTGGACTGCACGGGCCAGTCCAGACTGCTGACTTTCAGAGCTGTTGCACAGGAGGCAGTTTAATGTCTTCAATATGGCATCAAATCTTTCTGCAAACACCTGGTTGTGTTCAAATCAAAAACTGTTACATATTAAAAACTTGAGCCTGTCTTGCAACAGGATCACAGCAGCTTTGACATGCAACAACATGACTTTCTGACCCATCAGTAGGCTGTAGTTTTTACTGCATTAATAAATGATCACATGCGTACCCATTACTCATGCATCCCGGGCTTCACTTTGATCACAGCTGCACACAATTCCAGCTACGCTATCACAACTGGTTGTAAAAGAGAAAACAGAAGTAAATCTAACTGTTCAGTTAATTGTGATCATGAAAATACAATATATGAGATATATTTACATTTTTGACTGTTATTATCAATAGTCTAAATGACCTAAACCAATTTATTTTGGTGATATAGATTTAAAAACTCCACACCGTGGAAACCAGGGTTATGCGTGAAGACCAGGTTTGGATTCGGATGTTCTTTTGCTACCACTAATTCCTTAAATCAATATTCAACTCTACTTTGCCTCCGTTGTGTGTAACAAAGTGCATAGTTTCTGCAAATGCTGCAGTCAGTTCAGCGATTTAGGGACAGTTATTAACACTATGTTGAATACAGATGTGGTTGTCAGTAGCAACAGTTTCGGGGCATGAAAGATTCTCCAGGGTTTGCAAATTCTGCTTTCATGCATACCGCACGGTGCAGGTAACAAATGGCTCTCACAATACAGAATGCATCAGTTTGCCATTATTACTGATCTTTAATTTCTTTATTTTGCCTGGTTGTGAGTTGTCATCACTTTAGTATTGCCCTTTGATACGTGTGGGTGCATGTGTTTATGGGGGTGAGAGTGGGGAATGCTGAATCAAAGTATATTTCCCTCATTAATTTATCTCACATTTTAATAAGACATTTATAGAGTGCAAGTGAGAAGAAGGCAGAAATGAGAGTGAACAGAGAGACCGAATGAAAGCGCGAGGAGGAAAGTGGATGAGGTCAGGAAGTGCAAAAGGTTAGTGGAAGAAAAGACAGATGAAGGGTGCCTTTCATCAGGCTAATGTTTCTATGCACTTTCCTCACTCTTCCTCACTCTCGGCTCCTCCCAGGGTGGATGTGTGAGAGAGAGAGACGCGAGGGGAAAAAAGCAAGGACGGACGAGCCCGTGCTTCCAAATGTTCCAAATTTGCTTCCATAGTGTCATTATTAAACAACAAGTTGTGGTCCACTTTGTCAGCCAGTTTATCCTTATGCACAGCACTTTAAAGTAAGACTCAGGAGACTACACTGTGTTAACTGCATGTTGGCAATGGCCATGTGTGGATGCGTGGCATTTATCTATGACGCCACATCATGATAGAGTGAGACACAGGATACACCTTTGTTTGCTCGCTCTTACCTACTCCAGAAGCATCCTCTCTCCTTACTCTCCCAATAAAGGGATTGGACGATCCTTCCTGATAGCAGAGGAGATGTGATTTCCGGGTCATGGCAGGAGAGAGGATATAAGGCGGTATAAGTTAAGCATAATGAAAAGCAGCCAGGGAGAGACCAGGAGTGAGGGGAAATATGGAAGCAGGAGTAAGGATACTTTGAAGGAGAGGACTTAGACGGTGTGGGAGAAATGATCCACAGTCGGCAGATAAAAGCAAAAGTGGGAAACAGAGATGGGTATTTGTCAGGTATTTTAAAGTGAAGGGAGGCAGCGGACCAGAAAAGAGGCTCTGATCAGAGAAGGTTTGAAGAGGCCGTGCTGCCTGGGATGAGTTGGGGAGGATTTTTGTTATAAAGGGAATTATAAGGGGGATTGTGTATGTGTGTGTTTTATAAAAAATTATTTTATTAATTCATCAATTGCATTCATGCATTGCTAAGCAGTAAGTGTTCAGTACAGCAGATGCTTTTTTGGTAAATGTTTATCAAAAAGACAGATGATAACAGGACATTTTATGAGGACTTTTAATGCAAAGTAATGAGTTTTGGTGAGTGGTAGCACTAAGACAAGTAACAATAAGAAAAATAATAATACTTGTACTGCCCTGTATTTACCAAGACAACAGGCAACAAAGATGAAAGAATGACTCGAATGTAACATAAGTTATATTGAGATCTGTTGTAAAATATATTGTCGTATTTCTTTCCTCTCATCTGCTTTTTTGTCGTTTTTCTTCATTGGCTGTGCAGCCAAAATGGAGGGGAAAAAATTATTTTCATTTCTACACACTTCATAATGAAATAATTAACTGATCAAGAACAATTGATCAACTTCATCATTTTTGGCTGTTGCTTTTTTCTCTTGATACGGATGTCACAGTACTAGAATTTCAAACTTGATACTCAGAAAATACTTGATGCTCACGATTATTTCTGATACCACAGGAGGGAAAAAAACAACAACAATTAGCTTCATTATTTTTTTTAAATAAAGTTTAGAACAAAAGAAGCAATAACATCAATGGCAACATTATTTTTTAATTGTCTGACAGTCCAAAAAATAAACTGTAAGTCACATGTATGAAAAATGTTAAGATTCTTTTATGTGGTACAAAAAGACAAAAAAAAGAGAGAAAGAAAATTTTTATGTTCTCTGATGTAATTTGATGAGTTGGCACCATATTTTCATTGCTAATCAAACAGAGCTGATAAGGTAGGCTGCCATTGTTTCTGTCTAGTTGCTGGTACACTTTTCCCAGCTTCAATCCGGAGCGTTCATGGAAACATAACACTTTTGAGACACAAATATTTGTGTTTTTCTGTTAAATTAACACTGTCTGTTGACATAGGAGACAGGCAGGACTTATAAGGTTTGCTGCATAGCTCCCACATTAATGTTATCGTTTTATTATTAGCCATAGCTGCTAGCCACCCTCTTAGTCATATCAGACAGCTAATGTAGCTATTGGGCAATCGCGGATAGGAATGGCTAACATTAATGTGCACGGCGGCTACGTTGACCTTCCTGATAATTGTCGAATACCTCAGTGTTGTTGAAAAGGGAGCTTTACCGACCGCTTGAAATGTGTGCCAACTGGAGGAGGCGAAGACGCCACTGGTGGTGTCAGTACTGCTGCAAATAAATATCAAATCCAGATTTAATTTTTAGTATCAATAATTATCTGAGTATCAATTTTTATTTTGGGGATCGTACTCTTAACCCTTCAGCATCTTCCTCGTTATTCTCTTTCTGTTCCTTTCTTTTCTTATTCCAGCCTTGTCTCACAAATTCATTTATTAGTCCTCATTACTGCATTGATTTTTCAGTGATCATAGACTAATGTAACTTTTGACTGTTGACTAATTCTGGAAAATAACCTCTTTACAGATGTCCTGTAAACAACCTTTTTCAGCTGTTGCTGGTGGTCTTGCTGAAGTAAGTCATGCCAGCCAAACCTTTCACCTATCTTGAGCAGTCACCTACGCGTGCAGACTGTCATCCTCTTCTTTCCATCAGTCCCCAGCTACACTATAGTTTTACAGTCAGCACTAAACCCTGCAAACATCGCTCATATTTTCTCTAGAGTGATATTATTTTAGCTTTTTTGGCTAATTGATAAAGTGTATCATCACTCCATAATCTTGACAAACACCTTCCTTTTCATTTGGCGTGCACAATAGTTCATAATAGTTTTTCTTTAATTTTTGTTATGTAGCCGTTTCCTGTCAGATCTGTCTCCTTAAGTAACATCCTCTATTGGAAACCCATTAAAGTGGCAGAAGTAGTATATTAAAATTTCACTTTGAAATGCCTTATTTTGAGGCAGCTTTTAGCATAAAATGTTATGAAATGATTGCAAATTATAGCATTATACAATAATGCATTGTGTGGCACTAAAAGACTGCAAACAGTGTACATCATATTGTCTTTTAATGCGCCTTTCCAGTGTAAGAGGAAATAAAAAAAACAACAGCCTTCAAGGTCCTTTAGAGAATACTACTAATTTTGCTGCCTTTGAGTCATAATTGGTGTTAAAAGCTGTTCATAAAACACATTTGGTATAGATGATATTTATTAAATTGATTCCGAACGAATCGAGGGGCGCTGAAGAGGATTTATTTTCAATTTTACCTTCTAGGGTTTTTTTGCATAATTGCATCGGGGATATAATTATTCAAATATCTTCATATTCATTCTCAAGGCAAATTTCAAATTAGTTTATTAAGTATCCACAGATTCTCTGTTTTTTAATAAAATATAGTTGGTTAATGTAATGTGGTGTAATGCCAAGACCTGAGGAGCTGTTTGCTAATATTTTTGGGACTTTCTTTGGGATGTATTTATACTTACTGGCATAATTGACAGATATGAGCGTGATATCAGTCCTTTCCTTTCAACCTGAAAACCATTATTCCAGGATTTACAAAACCATCAAGTGATTTATTCCTTTAATGCAACTTGAAGTGTGCATTTATCCCCGTTTTCCCAAAAACGTGACTTACTGTAGCTATGGTTCTTATGAATTTCACATGGATCTTCCTATAAAACAGCTGGCAGATCATCTAGCAGCTGTCCTAGTATAGTAGTAGTATTGTTTATTAATACTTAACTGATAAATGTAATCAATATAGCCACTTAAAACTACTCATGATTCACATATGCATGAAATATATATGCTCAAAGCTGCAACCGACTGTGGAAAAGTATCAAGACCTGTTGATGCTATAATTTAAGCATGATTTAAAACCTATCACGTGAGATCTAAATGCAGCATGTTGTCAGAGGAAGCAAGATTCATCCCCATTCAGTTTCATGATATAAACTGTCATGCTGCACTCCCATCTCCTAAAGTACTTTGATTCCTGATAGAGTGCTGAAGTGGCCATGCTCAGGCCATTTGAAAAACTGTAGTGCTGGCAGGCACCTGTCTCTCGTCTGTAATAGAGCTGAGCAAAAAGGACATTTTTCACTTTACATACAGTGGCGATGTGTTCATTCCTCAGATGGCTGCTGTGAAAATGACATTCACGCGTTAACAAAAGCCCACTTCTCCTCGGTTTGGTCTCTCAGGCAGCAGCTCATTTTCTCCTAAGTCCTTATACCAACTAATAACATCCCTAGCCTACACGCTTTCTTGAATGGCCTGCCTCGCGCATTCGGCAGCCTTTCATTACAATATGAATTGAAAACGAGGCATGTTGAGATCTGGGGTAGTTAGTGTGGGCGGCTACACATTAAGCACTGGCTCCCCACAATCAAACCCCAGGTCCATTAGTTCCATTTATCTTCCGAACATTTATACGGTGCCTTGAATTGGGGTCTTGATGCAGGTGAAGCGGGGGGGGCTGTCCTGGCTGGTGATGATTAATGCATAAATATGTGAGCTTTATCACGAGTCCAGCAGTCTTGGAAGCAGAGAATGTCAGTGTAATTAAAGGCGAGTGGCAGACGTAAGAAAAGCGAGGCAGTGTCTATCTGCAGATTGCAGACTGAGCCGGGGCACACGGGCAGCTTGGTGAAGGTTCCAGCAGCAGCCGTCTATTCATTCCTTAATCACCTCCACTACTCATTAGGGTCTGCTTTTGTTCCAGCCGTCGCCTTTCCCTGCACTGTGCCAGCTGATAAAATATGGCAGGCTCAGAAGAAAGAAGAGCTTGGGGAACCCCATTAAACAGTGACAGAAAGGACAGAAAATCAGGAGGAGAAAAAAAAGGTGATGCTGGAGTGGTAAAGTCAGCCAACTAAGAAAAAAAGAGAGGGCTCAAGGTAGAGAGGGAGTGACAGGATTGTGTGTGACAGAGAGAGGGAACAGTCCAACCATAAAGATTAGCATTTCCACTTGATCTCCCCTTTAGGACTGATAGAATATTGAACCTGAAGAGCATTACATTATGGAAAGTTTAATATCATAACCTCACAGAGTTCACCATATTGAAACTGTGACTGCTTGACTTGGCCTCTCCAGTAATCTCCATAAAACTATGAACTTGCGCGCTTTGTAAACGTAGATGTAGAATTGTGTTCTATTGCAGTAACTGGCTAAAAACGATTCGGTCACTGAATGGAACGAGTTTGAAGTCTCTTTCTTATTATTGTGATGCCAGGTTAATGTGTTCCATCGAGGGCAAGGTCACCCTCAGTGGATTTAACAGAGTCCACGGAACCTTTTGGCTAGAAAAAAAAAGAGAGGTGGTTGTAACATACAGTAAGTTCCTGGTGTCTGCTCTGAACCATTAAAATGATAATGGTGACACCAATGCTCATCAGTGTTGATTGATTACAAATTCATATATAGATATAAAGCTAGATAGCTAGATCTGTCATGCTGTAGAGATGGACATACAGTGTTGTGCAAAAGACTTAAGGCACCCATCGTTTCTGTATAACTTCCCAATGGGAAATACACTAAATACACTATATTGCCAAAAGTATTTGCTCGTCTGCCTTCACGCGCATATGAACTTGAGTGACATCCCATTCTTAATCCCTATGGTTTAATATAATGTTGGCTCACCCACTGCTACAGCTTCAGTTCTTCTGGAAAGACTTTCCACAAGGTTTAGGAGTGTGTTACACCCCCCCACCCCCACCAAACTTTACACTTGGTACAGTGCAGTATGATAAGTATCGTTCTCCTGACAACTGCCAGATCCAGACTTGTCCATAATCCCTAATGCTCTCTACGCACTGTTCTGGAGCTAATCTGAAGGCCACATGAAGTTTGGAGGTTTGTAGTGTTTGACTCTGCAGAAAGTTGGTGACCTCTGCGCATTATGTGTGTCCGCATTATGACCCCGCTCTGTGATTTTATGTGGCCTACCACTTTGTAGCTGAGTTACTGTCATTCCCATTCGCTTCCACTTTGTTATAGTACCACTAACAGCTGACTGTGGAATATTTAGCAGTGAGGAAATTTCACGACTGTACTTGTTGCACAGGTAACATCCTATCACGGTAGGATTCATGCAGACATTCTTTTACAAATGTTTGTAGAAGCAGTCTGCATGCCTAGGTGCTTGGCTTTATACACCTGTGGCCATGGACGTGATCGGAACACCTGAATTCAGTGATTTTGATGTGTGAGTGAATACTTTTGTCAATATAGTATATGTGCAGCAATTTACTGAAACATGGAAATCCATTATATAAGACAAAACCAAAGTTTGTACAATTCTTAACAAGCTTGAAAGTCAATATTTGATATGACCACCCGATGCCAATCAGACCTTTTCCACATGGTGTTGCATGGTGGATCAGAATCTGATGGCACTTTTCTGTGTTCATAATTCCATCAATTTTGACAAGATCTCTAACACCACTGACTGAATTGCAGCTCCAAACCATGACAGAGCCTCCATCAGGTTTTACGGATGGCTGTATACACTCACTGTTCTACCTTTCTCCTGACCTCCATACATATTGATGATGATTTAAAACAGTTCTTTAAAATTTAAATTTGTTGTTCCATAAGACCTGTTGCCACTGATACTCAGTCCAGTTCTTGTGTAATTTGGTATACCGCAGCCTTTCTCCCTGCTTCCCTTTCTCCAGAATGGCTTCTTGACAGCCACTATGTTTTTTGTAATACTTCTTTTGGAAGAAGTACAATTTTATGCCTGTCAAACTGTGCTGTCTTTTCCAATTTTTTTTCTTTTTTTTTTTTTTTTTGTAAATTCAACTAAAGAAATGGTAACAATGTGTGTTTTTGGGGAAAGCTTCTGTTTGTTGAGTTACATACCTTTTTTTTTTGCTTGAATGATTCATAGCCCAGTGTTAAGTGACTCAACACACAAACAAATATATTTCCCTGAAAATGGTCAGGTACAACTGGACTGAACATGAGTGAAAAAGCAGCCAATGAACCAAAGAAAAACTTTGAAAGACCTTCAGAAAGCCTGAAAAACTATTGCTCAAGACCACTTTAAAATACATAGAAGAAAGTCTGTCTGCTTGGAAGAAAAATATAAAAAATTGATTGGTGGCTCAAGACTTTTGCAGTACTGTGTGTGCCTATATAAACAAATGGTATACTTCCAGCCATGTTCAGACTATATGACCTATCTGTAGTAGCAGCAACAATAATAACAACAAACTAAAACAGACTTTTGCTGCTGAGCCCGCTGTGAATATTTCCCTCGGCTTCACAGATTACGGTTTTGCTGTGAAATACTTGGTTCCCTGCAAGCAAGCGTCTGAGTCCCTTTAAAAATGCACAATGTCTGTAGTTTGAAGTAAATCTTCCTACAGACTTGGCGATGTAAAGGAAGCTTGGCTGTCTCTATTTTGAGGGAGCAGTTTATTTTTGGGAGATGCACCCTGTTTCATCCCTGCTGAGAAGTGGAGCAACAGGGGGTTCTTGTTGTCTGAGTTCTCCATGTAAGTTTTACTGCAACAGTAACAAAGGTAAAGCAGGTGTCTGTGGGTATCAGCAGTCAGGCAGTATCACTGAAGAGACAGGTGTTTGTTTGGTTTTGTTTGTTTGTTTGTTTTTTAAAGTTTTTTAGGTCAAGGAGAAATGACATTGATCAGGTTTGAAATCATAATTAACAGAAAAAATGGAAATAACATTTCCCCAGATCCAAAACTCTGAGAAGACAAATCAGCAAATTTCCAGCATTTCTATCAGATCAGTCAGTTTACTCACTGATTAATCAACAAATCAGTTCTGCAGCAGTTTAGATATTCAGCTGCTGTTTCAAGATTAAAATCATTCATTTTTTGGTTTTCAGCATTCTCCCTAACAGACACGGATTTCCACAGTCTTTCAATTAAATTATCAACTGCAGGTGATAAACTCCTCGTAAGATTCCATTCTGTTTCATAATGGGAAACATTATTCTGATTTTTTAAAGCAGTCGATCACAGTGAAGTCACGAGCCCCTTCCTGTCTTTACTTCTGTAAGAGCCAGCCTCTTTGGGATGCTTTTTTTATACCCAGTCATGGCACTGACCTGTTTCCACTTAACCTAATTAATTGTCTCAGTCTTTTGGTGCCCCTGTCCCAGCTCTTTGTTGTCTTTGCACTATTTCCAGTTAAATATGTTATTTAAATGATTTGCAAATACATTTTACACAATCCCAACTTCTTATTTTATTTTATTTTGTAGCACAGCCCATAGGTTGTGCGTACTTGGCGTCCCCGTAAGGCATGTTGCTTGACTGTGCTTGAAGTCAAATGTGTTTACATGTGTTCAGAATGGCACCACTGCATGATGCAGCAAAAACAACAAAAATAAATAAAACCACCACCAGCCTTCCTGTAGCTCTACACTGATCTCACTACAGGCGCTGTCTTGTTTGTAGTCTTCACAGTTGAGGGAGAAATTTATGTTTTAAGGGAACCTTTTCCTGTGACGTGTTTTTGAAGTAGGATGCATGCCTTCCAAATGACTATAACTTTGCCCTTTTTCTCTCGTTTCTTCTATTGCTGTGTAATTGCCAAACGCCCGAATAAAATCTCTGTAACACAGGCGCGACCTAATTGTGTGTTTCAGAAAGCGAGAAAGTGATTTACATCCCTGTGAGGATCTGTATTACATGTAGGTGACATTTTGCGTGTGTCGGGTAGCTTTCAGCTCAAACAGATCAGGAAAATGATCCAGATAATTACGTACATATTTACTGAGCCACATGAAGTATAACAGTTGTTTTTAGCGTCTCCGCCAAATCAATATTTATTTCATCAAAGCACAATTACCTTTTTTCCCCCCCCCTAACTTGTGTGCTCAATAATAAGTTAAACTGCTTGTTATTCATGAAGCAAACTGAGGATGTTTGATGGGAAAATGGAACCAAGTTAAAAAGTGTCATAAATTCTCATCAGCTGTAAAACAAACAAACAAACAAAAAAATCTGAGAATATTTGCTGCAGTGCAGTTTATTGCTTTCTCGTGAATGTTATATTTTGAGAGATATTAATACCTCTTCGCTACTATTATGTTTGTGTATAAACCTTTGCACAAACACAAATCCTACATATTAGTTAATAAGACAGAGCTGATGTGTCGGTTTTGTGAGTCTCCGTCTTTCTTTGTAGCTTAAAAAAAGGAGGATTGAGCGGAATTCTGATTTGATGTATTGAAATTCACTTTATGAGGAATTTAAATGAAATGGGTTAAAGATGGCCAAGCTTTTATTATTTCCCTTATTTATTTGAAATGCTCCTGTTATTTATCCACATGTCATATGGGCATAATGACCACCTAATGGCTAGTTTGGTGTGCCTCACAGGTCGCCTTTCTTTTCTTGTAGTTTCTTTAAGGAAGCAGCCAGAAAATATGGAATGGCAATGGAATTCAGTCACTTATAGCGATGACAAGCGGAATAATCATTTGTCATGCGAAGCAGGCTCGTTCTGAGCTAATCTTATCACGACTGTAAGGTGAGTGATCAAAGTGTCTGGCAGTGGGGGCAAAGACTGACACGTGACCTGATAGCAGCGCAACCAGCTGCTTTTTCTCCACTCTCAGCAGTTTCTGTTTCGGTTTGGCTACAGTCTCGTCTTGGGTTATTGTTTGGAAGTGGGTACATTCAGTGGGGTTTATTTTGTACTGTACAGTACTTTGTAAAAGTCTCAAGCCACACGTCCTTTCTTTATATTTTGAGTGGTGTTGAGCAACAGTTCTCCAGGATTTCTGAAGGCCTTTCCAAACTTTTCAGTGGACATTGGCTGCTTTTTCGCTCATTTTCAGTCCAGTCTTTGTCCCGAATATTTTCAGAGGAATGTTTTTGCTTCGGCCACTTAACACTGACCTATGAGTCAATTAAGCATAAAAAAGGATGAACCAGTGTTGTGTCTGCAGATAATAAGACAGCTGAGCAAAGAACCAATTTTAAATTGTACTTTATCTACTTTGTTACTAAAAACACATAATTTGTTCCCATTTCTTAATTTGAATCTATGAAAAATGCCAAAGATAACACTGTATTACAGACATAAAATAGTGTTTTTGGACCAACATGATGAGTCCCAAAAAGCAATTAGTTTAACTTGACATGTCTGAGCATGGTCTGCAGTGTATTCTTTAAAAGTTTAAGGAAACTGGGCAAAGGGAAGACAAAAGAAGAAGTGGCAGGCTTAAAAACACAATCTATAGCAGATGAACAGTATCTGAGAGTCACATCCTTAAGAAATAGGAAGAAATTCAGCAAAGACCTGACACAGGACCTCAGAGATGCATCTGGCCCTTCAAGTTTATCCATCTACTGTTTGCTGAAGCCTCCTCAGAAATGGTCTCAGTGGAAGGGCGGCTGTCAAGAAGCCATTCTAAAGAATGAGAAACAGGGAGAAAAGGCTGAAGTATGCCAAATTACACAAGAACTGGACGGACAAATCAGTGGCAACAGGTCTGATGGCGTGATGAATCCAAATTTAAAATTTTTGATTCAATTCATCATCTGTATGTAAAGAGGAGGTCAGGAGAGAGGTACAACAGTGAGTGTCTGCAGCCATCTGTAAAACACGCCGGAGGCTCCGTCGTGGTTTGGAGCTGCATTTCAGCCAGTGGTGTTGGAGATCTTGTCAAAATTGATGGAATTATGAACACAGAAAAGTGCCGTCAAATTGTGATCACCCGTGCAATACCGTCTGGAAAGTGTCTGATTGGCAACGGCTTCATTGTTCAGCACGACAACGATCCCAAACACACTGCCGACGCAGTAAAAGCATACCTGGATAGAAAAGCACACAATGACCTCTACAGGCACCCTGACTGCCATTAGGTGTCGGGATGAAACCCTTGGACCCATTGTCAGACCCTTTGTTGGTGCAGTGGGTCCTGGGTTCCTCCTGGTGCACACCAATGCCTGGCTCATGTAGTGAGAGTATGCAGGCAGTTCCTGGAGGATGAAGGAATTGATAACATTGATTGGCCCCCACGCTCGCTTGACCTTAATCCAGTAGAACACCTCTGGGACATTATGTTGACATCGTTTCATTTCCATCAAGCAATGCGGTATCTTTTCGTTCCTAACACATTAGCCAGTCCACATCAGTATAGATATCCAGCATGATTTTTTTTCCACACTGAGATCTGATGTGTTTTCAAAGTGTTCCTTAAATGAATAAATTGAGCGGTGTATTTTATGGGCAAAAGCAGCTTTCCTGACATTATTGTTGTTTCACATAATCTGTGCTACAGTATGTTTATACGTTATAAACTTGAATTATTATTTTAGCTGTCTAGCTGCTTTCACTTATGTCCATTGAGGATGGTCTGATGAGCGCCCTCTAGTTTGACAGTTTTGTCAGAATGACATTAATGGGATCATAAGAGGCTCTGTGTAAATTGGCTGTGGTCTTGCTTTTTTGTTTTCCAGTTGCTCTGACTGGTCATTTGAAGCAGACTGACCTTTGGTTACTGAGCCTTAAAGAGGCAGAAGCTAAAAGTGTCAGACGTTAAGTGCTGCAGAGATCACTTGCTGCAGAAATGTACAGTATGGGAGAAGTTTTATTTCTCTTTTTGTTTTTTTAAACAACTAAACAGCACATAAAGCTTTTCCAATAGACCCCAAAATAAAATTATGAACCTGTGTAAATGAGGATAACAGGCACTCCTGATTATGTGTAAGGTATGCATCACGTTAGGTGTGCAGCTTTCTCCAATTTCATTCCAAACTAAAAAGAAAAATACCAATATGCTTCAGCCCTGTGTGGTATAGATCCACACTTGCAGTGAAATGGAAAAAAGTGTCTCTCTTTTTCACATTCCCGCTGGCCCGTGAGGAAATGAGGAAAGAACAGTGGCAAGCTGGAAGCAGAGAGACAAAATGATGCTCTTATCTCAAATCCTTAATAGATCACCCCAAACATGATTTACAACAGGCATAAAGGAAGGTTTACGGAAAGCTTCACTCTCTTTCGAAGTGCAGTGCAGCGAATGCAGCGATGCAGAGCAACAAAACAGATATTTTTCATTGTTTCTTCAACACTCCAATATTATCAGCCTTTGATATAGTGCAGATCTGACTTCAGTGAGCTGAGCTGAAGATTTAACGATCAGTATGAGGCACTTGGACCTCACTAGACCCACATATTCAGCGATTTCAAAAGCACATTGATTCAGGGGCATGAGCAGTGACTGAGAAAAAACACATCATCTACCTCCTTGATAAATCAATTTGGCAAAAAAAAACATTTTACATTGTCAGAGCTACAGACTGGTCTCTCCTCTTATGGTTAACACTCATTCAGTTATACTATTATTGCTTATAATTTCTTGGCTCTTGATCTTGAACCTGTAATGTTCTATAAAATTGAAAAGCATCTCCGTATAGCATAAAATGCATCCTTTTTAGCAGGAATCTCTCTATAACTTTAACTTAAATGTGCACTGACTGAACCTAAACTAACCAAAGCTTCTAAATTCAGATAAAACTGAAGTTATTGTACTCGACCCTACAAACCTTAGAAACATGGTGTCTAACCAGTATACTTACTCTTGATTGCATTACCTTGGCCTCCAGTAACACTGTGAGGAATCTTGGAGTGATTTCTGACCAGGATATTAGACAAATATGTAAGACTGCTTTCTTGCATTTGTGCAATATCTCTAAAATTAGAAACATCCTGTCTCAGCGTGATGCTGAAAAATTAGTTCATGCATTTATTACTATGCATTTATTGTGGTTTTCAGGATACTTACGAGTAGAATGGGAGGCAGAGCCTTCAGCTTTCAGACTCCTCTTCTGGGGAACCAGCTCCCAGTTTGGATTCAGGAGACAGACACCCTCTCTATTTTTAAGATTAGGCTTAAAACTTTCTTTTTGATAAAGCTTATAGTTAGGGATGGATCAGGTGACCCTGAATCCTCCCTTAGTTATGCTGCAATAGGCCTAGGCTGCTGGGGGGGCTTCCCATGATTCTTCATTCTCCTCTTTTCTCTCTCTGTTTATACCCACTCTGCATTCAAGCATTAGTTATTATTAATCTCTGGCTCTCTTCCACAGTGTGTCTTTTATGCTTCCCCCCCCACCCCCAAGCAGTTGCAGCAGATGACTGCCCCTTGGACTTGGACAGTGTGCTCAATCATTAGCAGTATTTTAATCTAAAATTACCAAAATATCTCTTGAATAACACTTGAGACTCGAGAGAGACAATACAGAGATTAGGAATAAATCAAATTAAGGTTGTTTTTTTTTTTTGTTTCAGCCTAATTTGATGACATATATAATAAAGACATTTAAAGTAATACCCGAGCTTAGTCTGCATCATATTCCTGTGCTTTTCCTCCAAACCAGCTTAACTGTACTATCGTCATCAAACAGCTGTCATGGTTTACTTCTTTCTTGGCATTTATTCCACCATACTCTTAGCCTTTGCCTGGGTTTTAAATGTCGGTGAGGGCCTGTCAAAGGTACTATGCAGGGAAGATAAAACATTTTCATGAGGCTACTGGGCAGCAGCAGCTTGAACTTGGCAGATAAGTGTGAGCTTTAAATTTATACATTATTCAAAAAACTGACATCTGTGTTCTCAGTGCCAAAGGCTGTACCTTGGGCGAGTTTGAAAATTATACGTTTGCAAGGTGGCAAAGAGTTATGTGCAGTTAAAAACAGCCCTCATGTTTTACCAATCACCTTAGGTGGGGACAGCGAGCCAGGCTGTTATTTGTAGCCTTATAAAACCCATTTCAAAAAGTGTGATGACTAATCTTGCCATAATGACAGCACCACCCCTGGAACTTCAGCTCCCAGACACATCTGTGCTCAATTACTGCAAATAATTCAACCAGCAACAGCATCTTAATAGGTGGGTGGTGGAGTGATGGCAGAAGGAACGGGAAGAGGAGGAGAAGGCCAGGGAGGAGCAGAGGTTGAAGAGTGAAGTGGAAAAGATGTAGTTTGCAGAAATGTGAATTTTATTGCACGTGTGAGCGGAGCGGAATCTGAAACGCTTTAACTCGTTAAACTTTCGGCTAAAGAAGTTTTATTATTCTTCTTGAAGTAGGAATTGTCATTCTTGGAGTGTTGGTGTCTAAAAATGTCCACGCATGCACGAGTGTGATGGACTGAGAGGACGGCAGAGGTTGACTGCACACGTCCAAGCGACAAAGTTATTTTAGCAAACACTTTTATGTGAGCTAACCTGGAGCAACGCGTTCAGTGTGCATTCACTACATGCTACCGGTAGGAACCAAAAACTATATTAGAAATTACTGAACCTCACATGAAATCGAATGCACTCTGGTTATAAAAATGCTAATATTTATGTGAGCATGCAGCAGTCTCTCAGTTTCCGTACACTGTAAGGAGTGACGAGTAAAACTTCATTATGTGTGTACTGGGAGGGATTTTGGGGATTTGACTGGTGTGGTGTGCTGCATTAATCCTTCTGGTTCCTGCACACATTGTAACCCTTCTACACCATCTCTCTCTCTCTCTCTCTCTCTGTCATAGTAAACCATAAATGATATGACACCCCCCGTGCACCCCCTCCACAGTGTGTCTTAAATTAAAGAATCAAGATGTGATTGAAGTGCAGACTTTCAGCTTTAATTCAAGGGGTTTATCGACAATTTTACTTTAACTGGAATTACAGACATTTTTATACGTAGTCCTTCATTTTCAGAGGCTCAAAATTAATTGGACAGACTAATACATTTTTAAATCCAAGGATATTTTTTATTACGTGGATAAGTGGGCAGACTAAAGTTTAGAACCCATGAGCATCACCAAACACTGCAGCCGTGGGTCTCTCTGTCTGGCTTCAAAACATGCTCTGTTGGGTTGGGCCTTTTGAAGAATATCCTATTTTGTTGCATTGAGAAACTCTTGGTTTGCGTTTGCAGTATGCTTTGCGCCATTTGCACTGTCAGTTTTGCAGCATTTGGCTCAATCTGAGCAGAGAGTACAGCCCTGTACACTTAATCCTGTTACTTTTATCAGCAGTCAAATCATCAATAAACACTAGTTACCTGGATCCACCTGCAGCCTTACATGCCGTAACATTGCCTCCACCATGTTTGACAGGTAGTGTGGTTAGATGCCAAGGAAAGAATTCTGCGACCATCCGCAGCCTCGCTCGCTTGCACGGACATCTGTTTGACCTCATACCGAAAGCTGCAGTGAACATTTACCAAATGCAAGTTTAAAACTTGGAATCATCTCCAAATATTTGATCTGCTCAATTTACCACAGCATAGTGAGGGAACAGGCCTCATCTGTCAGTTAATTGTCCAAGTAAATTTGAGCCTCGGAGAATGGGAGACTGAGTATAAAAATGGCTGTAATTCTGAAACAGTTAATGCAGTATTTTTGTTAAACCCATTAAATCAAAGCTGAAAATCTGCACTTCAATCACATCTTGATTGTTTGATATAAAATCCACTGTGGGGGTGTACACAGGCAAAATTACCAGAACTGTGTCATTGTCCAAATACTTATGGATTTATATTATTTAAATGAATTGTTCTTTCTATTCATTTGAAGTCCCTTTACGTGCTATTTAGCAAGTTAAACCTGGTTGTTGCTTGTTTTTCTCCTAGATCCATCTCCCCACCAGAGGCAGAAGCCCCCAGCTACTGAACTCTGCTACAAGACCGAAATCAGCAGTCTCATGGACTTCAACTCTCCAGATGCCTCTCTGGACAAAGGTAATATTTTTCTTTTGGTGGATGTGATTTAGATTATAGATTAGCTCAAACACGCAAATGCGCGTATACTATATGCGCACACACGCGTGCACCTGCCAGTACATTTTGCACTGAGTAAACACATCAGCTCCCTCAACACAGGTTGATGTGCCTTTAAGACGTGTACCCCAGGATTTATTATGCAGTGAGAACATCACTTCCTCCCCCATCTCAGCAGTGGTAGCTTGCACCTGTCATTGGAGAAATGAGCACATTTATTACATGTTGCTTAAACTAATAAGCGTTGTTTCCACCAGGTTGTTTTAAGTGAACTGTAATCAGTGTGTTGTATTAGCAAGAAAGACGAGCCTTTCTAATCACTTGAACAAGTTCAGAAAGTCATAATAATTATCAGTTATGAGTGCATTTAGAAGTAATTACAATTTAAAATGATTGTGTTACATTTTTATTAAATTATTGACTAACTTGGACTCACGCTTCATTGTCACCACAGTCTGGCCCGTGTGTTTAGTCACTTGTGTCACCAAGAGCCATCCTGAAAAGCAGCCTATTAACTTTAAAGACTGTGTTTATTCCCATGACGCTTATCTGACTGGGTGGTCAGACGGGTCTCGCATTAGCGTCAGCAGCTCGCCAGACAAACACACACAGCAGTTTGTCTGGAGTCTGCCTCCATGTTCCATGGAGTCTTTAAGAGAAGATCAAAGATGTTAACTATGGCGCCAGTCCAGAAGTGTGTCTGGACTCGTGTATCTTGTAAAGTTGCCAGCTCCGGTATGGATCTTTATTGTCATCCAGGCAGCCGCCCGGGGCCTTTAGTCATTAGAGCGTCTTGCTTAGGGCTCTATTTGGATGCCAGTTCTCTCGTCTCTTCTAATAGTGAGTGTCGATGCTGTGATGGTACTGAGAGTGCTCACAAATGGTCGCACAGCAGTGTACATTCATTTCCCACAGTTTCTTGTACTTGATTACAACTATAAGCTGCTTTTTCACCTTTGTATCTCTGTTATTGCTCGCTGTATTCATCTCACTGCTTACTAGTTTATTATTAGTTCAAGATTATAACCATAAAATGTACAATGATGTATACATAACCCTGCTTTTGAAACTCAAGAGAGCAGATATACCAACAGATGCAGTCCCATTTTCATATTAACACCTTTATATGTGCCTACTTGTATGCAGCACTCTCCCACAGCATAAAGCAGCTGGTCCCTTAGTTCTAGAGACATTTCGTGGGTGCTGTAAATGTGCAGACTCAGGGAAAAACACATAGACGCACAAAACCCCTGCAGTGGCCAAGGCCACGTATATCACTACAAGTTTCATCAGAATGAGAACAGGGATCTAAGAGGGTGTGCTATCAGCAAATTCATCTCCCTTCTGCAGTGAGAGAGACAGGGAAGGAGAGGGGGAGACAAACGTAAGCAGCGGGCGTTGGATCATAATGAAGACAGGTGCTGCTTCGGCACATTAACTGGCTGTGATGTCACAGGCCGGGTGAGGCTTGGTATGTGCGCAACATTAGATAGGAAGGTCAATGCCAAGAAGTCAAACAGGGCTTCCAGGGAAAACTGGCTTAAGGGGGAAAGGAGAGACAGGGAAGGGAGAAGTGGAGGATAAAAGAGTTGAAGAGCACTGCAAGGAGAAGGAGGAAGACAAGGTGAAAGATTACATAAGGAAACATTATTGCCTGCATATTCAGAATAACAAGAGAAAATCAACCAGAGAAGCAGGGAGAGAAAAAAGAACAAAAGATTAATAAAGTAGGGGAGAATGTGAAGCTCTGTGTGTGTGTGTGGGTGACTGTGCAGAGTGGTCTCTGCTGAGCACTTCCATTTTTCTCATGTGCTGACACTTTCCAAAACACCTGCCCCCATCGAAGCCCTCTTATAGCCAGTGGGAGAGTGGCAGCTAAATTGCCTTCAGCAACAATATCCAGGCCTCTCCAATGCAATTTACACACATCAGAAATAGCTACTCAAAAATGCTTAGACACAATTGTCCAGGAGTAGCTAGGCTTTCCATTTTAATGTGACTCATTTGCATAAGTACAGTAAGTGGACAGAACAATATTATTATGTTACATGCTGCATGCCATGATCACAAGGTCATGGTCAGTTTTTACCCAAATCCAGCTAGATTGCTGATATGACCAAGAAAAAGGAAGGGAAATGGCAATTTAGACTTATTACTGTGGACATAATGATTATATCCCTGTAATGGAGCTTTGAGCTGTGGATCCACAGATATTTTGCAGTTTGCACAGACAGAGATCTGGTCTGTGTGCTTGTGCTTCCTCTGGCCTTCCTGTTAAAAGCTACTGAGATGTTAGAACTGACACAGGGAGCAGAGCAGCAGTGGGATTGTCTTTGGTCTTTGTCGCTTTCGTAACGGCTTCATTAAAGGAGGCTATTGAAGAGTAGAACTCAAAGGTCATGAAGTCTAAAAGCTGGATTTCAAGGGGTCTAGATTATACTTCTGTTCTGAAGGGCTTTATTTAAGCAGTCTTCAAAGGAAATATTGTTTCAAAGAAATATGCATATGGGTACATGTGGGTGTATGCCTCCGTGTGTGCACCAGTGTGTGTGTGTGTACGTGACTGGATTGCTTTAACAAATCATTTAAGAATAAAATTCAGTAAAACACAAGCTTATATCAGACCATTTTCCAATACAGTTGCTGTTTTCTTCTTCTTTCTAAACCCCTCAGAATCCATTCAGAGGCGGGTTGTATTTTTGTTTAAACCGTCCTCACCTTTAGCTTAGTGATCTGTCACATACCACATTATCACCTTATTGCCAGAAATCCAGGTGTGCTAAAAATACGTCGAAGCACGCGTCAGTCTAACTCCCCCCTGTGCATTTTAATTCATTTAATTACAGTGACAGTTTTTTATCAGATGAGCCAGATAAAGCTAAGATCCATTCATTAACCTCAGTGTTCTATGAACAGCTTCTGGGTCTGAATAATGAAGTCAGTGCGAAAGTCCTTTTTAATGACCAACAGGGGGCGACTCCTCTGGTTGTACTCATAGAAAGCATGAAAGGTGGGCGGAGGTTGGTTAGCAGCTGCAGTCATAAAGTGCATGTGTGCAACACACGGACACGTGCATTCGCTAATTAGTGCGACGCAACGAACTAAATAACAGTAGAATTTCACTGACCAAACCTGAAGCACACACCTGTGTACAAATCAACCATTAAAAGGTTTCAAAATGCTCCAACAGGAACGTTGCTTCAGTTTTCAGCGCTGAAGGTCGCCACTTGGATGTGCCAAGATTTCCGGTTGTATAGAAGCCTGTGGGAAAAATCACCCCTCTGCCCTCAGGAAGCACTTTTCTGATGACTTTATGGGCTTAATGACCAGTGTCGGATCATACTGAATAAAACATTAAGTTAATTATTTAAAGTAAATTAGCCAATGAGCTTGCATCGTTCTCGGTGTTCCAGTCGACGCCGCCCCTCTCTCGTCTCTTCTGGTTTCAGAATCCAAGACAATAACATGCATCCCAAGGCTTCATCAGACTGTTTATTAGCTTAATGTAAAAAATATAACAGCCATGGACAGACAGGACTTTGATAACGTCAGTCTTCCAGCCTTTTAACAAATTTCCAATTCACACTTCAAAACGTATTAATCTCTGGCTCGCTTCCACAGGATGCCTTTTGTCCCGTCTCCCTTCCCTCACCCCCAACCGGTCATGGCTCCTCCCTGAGCCTGGTGCTGCCGGAGGTTTCTTCCTGTTAAAAGGGAGTTTTTCCTTCTGACTGTTGCCAAGTGCTTGCTCATAGGGGGTCATTTTGACTGTTGGGTTTTCTCTGTAATTATTGTAGGGTTTTTACCTTACAACATAATACGCCTTGAGGTGACTGATTTGGCGCAGTATAAATAATTGAATTGAATTGAATTAATTCCCTCTGATATGTTTTTGGGGTTATTTTGCAGTCTCAAAATCCACACCTACACCCATTAGGTTTGGATTTACACCTAAGTCTGGCACTGTGACGAGATCGTACTAGATGTGTATTTTCTATTGAACAGCCAGCTTGATGCAAACAGCCATCAATTGTCACACCTTCAGCATGTCCGTGAAGTGGCTGTTACAAAGGCCAGTGCAGGGCGAATGCTGGCATCTGGCAGCAATGGATATACTTTTGGTATATGTTGGTATCAAGTCCAGACGTTTTACCTACCTAATTTATGAAGAAATAACAGTAAAGAATAACCCACTCCTGTTTATTATGAAACAACTTTGAATTGAAGGGGGAGTGTGTATAGAAATTAAAGCAGTATCTTTTTCACCTCCTGAAATTAAAGCCGATAGTCAGCACTTTATGTCCATATTCGTCATATAACTGCAACATTGTCCAAAATTATATGGACCTAAATCCAATCTGATAGTTTAGACACACAGTAGATCAATAAAGGAATATTTCATGTAAAAGTTTCAAGGTGACATTATCCGTTTGAATCTCTCTCCCCAATTTATGTGCTTTGCCTGTGGTAAAAAGAGTAAAAAGGTGAAGTGTGTGGAGAAAATTACAGGAGCGAAACGATACTGTCTTGAGGTCACACATTATAAGTCCCTATTTTTCTTTGTCACACCCCTGAGGTTATGAATGCATGCAAACATTCGGGTACTTATGGCTAAATTGGATAGTTTCTAGATTTTTGAAGTGAAACCCCTGCATCAGACAGATTTAAACTTTACATTTAGTCAGATCCACTGACTCACTCTAACGCACTATGAGGCAGGTCAAGAGCGGTTGTTAGGCATCACTGATGACAGCTGCAGAGCTGATAAATTCCCTGATACTTGTGGTAACAACCATAGACTCCTCTACCTGACCCCACTCATTTGCACACATACCATGTGGGCTAAAATGCTTCAGCATCTGAGTCCCCAGTTCTACTTCTAGCGGCATGAAAAACATACAAAAATAGTGAAAAACCGACATACAACAGATTATATATAGCAGAGGACTACACACACTGATTAGCTTGATTAACTCGTGGATATTGATCACGCAGCAGCAGTTTTCTGCTGTATGTGATCCAGAGATGATTTACCCTCTGCAGTGTTTTACAGTGGCTCAGACTGCCGTGACAGCTTTATTTCTGAGACATCTCCCTCTATTACTTTTTGTATTCCATGCGATGATAAATTCCTGCTTAGAATAGTCCTCTCTTTACTTGGTCTTCTTCACAGTTCACTACTATTTTTGTCTCCATTACTTCGCACTTTGTGACTTATGGACCGATTTAATTCTGATTTATTTGTAGGTGGTTGAGAAAGACCATGGAGATAAGGGAAAGAGAAAGTGGGAATTTATGAGGGCGTAGAGTAACAAAGGCCAGTTTTGTAGCCAGAACAAAGGGCACCGTTTTGCTCACATTAAAGATCTATACTTAAACTTTGACTGTTTGTGCACACATGCATGCATACATAAATGCATACATGTGCAATTTCAGCGTTTCTCTCCTGACGTGAGTTGGTGCTTGCTTTTCTTTGAGTGATTGTGTCAGCTTCACTGCAGGGAGTGAGAGAGGCAGAGACTGGCTGCTTCAATTGATTATCATTTAAAGGATGGTGCCCTGAGGTCATCACCTCCAGGCATCCAGCACTTGGAAACACGCAGAAAGAATAGATCGGCTTTAATAATTTCACATAAAATACAGGGAAATATCATTTTATCATCAGGCAGTCGAGCAATGTGTGTCACAGATGGCTAATTTTCCCGTGCTCCTTGGTCCCTGAAGAGTGATTCGAAGCTGTCTTAATGCAGTGTAAATAGCCAGTGCATGCAGAGTACATTCTTTTAATTAGGAAACCCAACAGAGCTGCTGATTATCACTTTATCTTCATAAGTGTCTGAGTCTGAGCTACAGTTGGACCTCTTACTAGTTACCTTATACTCTTCTAGCATGTCCCAACAGGTCTTAAGCAAGAATAGTGTAATAAAAAAATGATGTATTCAACCGCCGTGCCGTTTCTTATATGGTAACATCTAATCTAATTGCCAGGTCATTTCACATTTCAGGTACTGCATGTAGTGTTTTACCAGCACATTTATTTATTTTTTATTTTTATTTTTTTTGTAGAAATTTTTACAGCCAACATCTGTACGCGATAAATGACTTTTCCCCAGAACTGGAAGCTGAGTCATGTCTCCTCTTTAGATTCATTGCACACCAGGCAGCGGTACATGACTTCCTTTAAAGCTACTTTAACTGCAGCTTTCCTCTTCACTAGCATTAAAAGATATTGGTCACCGTCCCATGGAATGGGATTATAGCAGTACAAGCAAAATAACTTGCAACAAAAAAATCGGTGACTCGATTCCAATTGTGCAGTACAGTGTAACTCAGGGGACTTCTTCCTGCACACTGCTGAACATCATTTGTGTGTTATCATGAAGTGAAATCATCATATGCGCATATGTGCACAATACAAAGTCTTGTATTTTGATCTGGCCTTACAAAAATATAATGCTTCCCTGTGCCCATGTTTGCAGTATTTATGATAATTTACCTTATTTGAACATAGAAGTGAAGGTGGCTGAGCTACAGGCCCACAAACATCCCTTTAAGTGGGCAGTATTTATTTTACTTTGTTCTTTATTTGTGGATAAAATGATTCTTTAGCTGCTATGTCTCACAGTTTGCTGAGGAGCCAAACGAGGCTTCTGCCATAGCTGTTGATTGATTTTTGCAATAGGCATTACAAATATTGCAGTAGACATGATGGCGTGGTGGTACAGTGGTTAGCACTGCTGCCTCACAGCAAGAATGTCCTTTGGCCAGCTGGGGGCTCTCTGTGTGGAGATTGCATGTTCTTCCCATGCTCGCCTGCGTTCTCTCCAAGTACTCCGGCTTCCACCTGCAATCCATGTGTAGCTTAGCTTAATTGGTGATTCTAAATTGTCCGTAGGTGTTAATGTGAGTGTGACTGGTTGTCTGCATCTGTGTTAGCCCTGCAATAGACCGGCGACTTGTCCAGGCTGTACCCCACGACAGCTGGGATAGGCTCCAACCCCCCTGCGGCCCTTATAATAATAATAATAATGGAACTGGGAACCTGTTCTTCAGTTCACCCATTACTGGGACATGTGAGCCTTGTCGTGTAAAGTCTTCCTGCATAACTGACAACTGTGGGAGAGATAAACAAAAACAATGGCAGGGGAATAACCAGAACAGCTGACTGTAACATTTTTTTTGACCATATGACTACAATAGATCATGTGACTACAATCGCGTGGGTGAAAAATCACCCAACGTTAGTATTCCAGAGTTAAAATTCATATAAATGAAGAATTCATGAGATGGAAGAGTGAGAAATTTTAAATATGTATTAACGCATGGAAATGTGACTTTGAATCACCCAGTGTAACATGAACTTTAGTGGCCCACAGAACCTGCTGCTTTATTCCTAATTACTACAGGAATGAAGGGGGAATCATTTCTAAATACAATGAGTTTCTCCTTGATTAGTCTCTGTTCTGTTTGTCTTTTTTATGACTAATTCCCTATGTGCACTTTAAGTGTAGGAATTACATCTATAGTCTTAGTCATCATTCTGCTCAATTGAAAAGGTTTTTATCTTTTCCTTGCAGAAAGATGAATAAGTCTTAATTAATGCATGGGCTTATCAACTTTCTTTAAAATCTTAGTGCCTTCTGTCTAACTACTAGCCCATCAGCATTTCTTCACTCACCTTCCTGCCTCAAACATTGTGTCACTGCAAGGGTGATAGAAATTAAAAAAAAGAAAAGCGAAACAAGCATACACAGACTGCGTGCACCTGTGTCTGAGTCTCTTTGTACACATTCCTTGCCAACCAGGAAATTAAGAAGGAGCAAATGAAATCAATGCAGGAGGCTTTAAAAGACTGCTTTAACATTTCAGCGTAAACACATCCCGTTTATTACATTTTCAAGGGGGCTTGTCTTTTAATCCAGAAATGACGACAATATCCTGTGCATATCCCACAAATTTGGTTATGAATCCAAGCATTATTATGTTGTCTACTTTACTTTGCAGAGCGCTCTTAGTGTGTACTGTTCAGGTTGCTCAAAAACCACAAGAATGAAACACCGCGTGATCTTTTTCTTGTGCAGAAGTTTCCCACAGCAGTGGTGGTTTTAATGGTGCTGAAGATTTTTTTTTTTTTATGATGCTATAAGTCTTATTTAAAAAGTATTAGTTAACTCAAGCCTCAGGCAAGCCAACAGGTCTGGTTTTGTCCAGCTGGCTGGTATTAGATTGCACACAAAATAACACCCACCTGCCTGTAAGCCTACACCTCAGCTTGGCTCTTTCTCTCATTGGTGCATCTTTGTGTTAGAATAATGTGGGAAAATCATAGTCGCAGCCCCTTTGAGCTCCTCCTTCTTACCTAGCCGGCTATTTGACTCAAGTGGGAGGAGCCTAATGCACTGTATCATTGGAGTCATGGGAGTAGCCTTGAACAGGTACACTCAGAGAGGGAAAGACACAGCAATACCTCCTGGATGCATTTCCTGGTGGTGACTTTAGGGGATAAAAACAAAAATGGTAGGGTTTGAACTGGGGCTGCTTGAGAAACAATAATATTTGGATTTTTGTCTGTCCTGAAAGTCTCCAGGACGCACGTCAGATCCTGGAATCCTCTGGTGAACTCCCCTCGGGGGAGGGGATGAAGTCAGGCGGGGAGCAGGGAAAGTCTGGTGAGTGAATGGAAACAACACGTGCAGCAGCTACAGTGTATCAGAGCGGAGTCTGACGTGAGTTTCAGTCATTCGGAGGTTTTACACTGAAAAGACAGTGTTTCTGTTTGTCTTGCTTGACTAAACTTCCAAGGGGGGGGGGGGGGGGATTTGTGTGCTGTTTAACCTGGAGCACATCATGGTGACATGTTGGCAGGTGCCATACCGGGTCGGTCACCTGTTATAGTGTTTGAGCCGTTGGGAGACTTTCACCTGCGCTGACCTCAGAGTAGCTGTTATTGTTTGAATAAGGGAACAGACAGTCCAGCGTGAGTTCATCTATTTTCTCAAATCACTCGCAAAGAACAAACTTGAAGAGATTTCTTGTGCTTGCAGACATGCGGCTGCTTCTATGGATATCTAGTCACTGAACTTGAAATCAAAAGCCTAAAAATATGACAGTGATTCAAACTGTTTTATGCTTCTGGACAGTTCAGAACAGGGTGTGACGGAGGCTTGCTGCTTGTGGATGACTAGATGATGGTCTTTGAGGTTTTGGGAACTTCACATAACCTCCTTTTCCATGTAAACAAGGCGATGCGTTGTGTTTCTAATGTAAACGCTGTGGCTTCGGGTTCTTAGCTGCCACTTTATTCTGAATGCATGTCTTTAAATCACACAAGAATTTTTGCTGCATCAGCCAGGACAGTTTCCGACTGAGAGAGAAAAATGAAGAAAGTATTAAATTACCTTACATGTGAAAAAATACTGCAGCTGTGGGAAAAACTAGATCTTTTCCCCTGTTGTTTTACTTCCAAATACCTGCATTTCATCTACATAGTGGTAGCTGAGCCACTTTTCAACCTTGACCTAAAGATAGCCCAAACACAGAGGTAAAAGTTCACAGAACAGAACAGATTACCCAAGCTTGTTTTCGTTCTTGTGTATTTTTCAAGCGTGTCATGTAAATCTTCTTAACCTCAGGGTGCGGTTGTGACACAAGTAGTGCATTTAAACTAAAAGCAAACACCTGGAGGCTATTGAAGGCTGTCTATGCCTTATCCTGACTATCCCAGGTGTGGTTGCGTATTTGTAATTGTGCTCAGTTACTCACTTTTCCGTCTCTAATTTCTCCGACACCCCCTGTGATTACCACTTAGGTCATTTGTGGCCGGCCTTTGCAAACTGGAATTGGACAACATTTGTCACGCGGCCGTTACTACTTGTAACCATAGCAGCAGATTATGTACAATCATAGCTGTTGATAATTCCCGGGCATAATAGCAGCAAAAATCATCTGGTTTTGATCTTCTTGGTGTTAAATCCACATCAAACCACCATTCTTTACCTCTGCCAGGACCATCAACACCCCGAATCAGATTACACTGCTCATTTATGTCTCACAGTTGTCAGTCAGAGAGAAAACAGTGCTTCAGTGGAGTGGCATGATGTCAGATTGGGCCTAACCTTGTACAGTAGATGGACACTCTCTGTAAACCAAGCTGTAAAACTGGACAGGCTGTTACTGTCTGACTAACCCAACACTCCCTAAGGATCAGGTGAGGAGCGTTTGTGTGTTGATGCCTGCATGTGCCTCCAAAGGCTTGCATATGTCCATTTATGCATTTATGGCAATCAGTGCAGTGTGCCTGGGTCTCCGGCTTGTGTTTTCAGTCAGCTCATTTTGACAGCGTAATTGCAGCTGATTTTGGGCCTAGTTATTTCACTGACTGTGCTGCAGGTGAATGTGCAAAGCAGTTCCCGCAGATACAGGCTAGTTTCTTCCTGTTGTGGCAGACAGATGACAGATAACAGATAATCAGCTGGCTGTCGGAATCAAGTCAGATATAATGGTAAAGAAGCTATAATAATCATGAGCCTTGGTAAGACAGATTTGCCGCTATCTTAGAGCGTGAAGTAATTTTGTTTTTCAGTGTGGTGGTCTGATTGGAGCCTTTATTATCTTGCATTTATCTCTTGGTTTGAACACCTCTGTGCCTAATCACATTTACTCCACAGCAAAAAAAAAAAAAAAAAAGATTAATTTGGCTACTTGTTTTGTCACTGTCACAAATCAAATTCATCCCTCTGTCGGGTGCTGTTTTCAGACACTGTCCATTCCTCTACAGCTCATCAAATATACATGGGTGGATGACAGAACTTGCTCTCAGTAAGTCACTGAAAAGGTACCACACATTTGCACTGACAGCCTTTTCAATCTCACGCCTTTATTTACGGAATCTGTCAGCAGAGGCCCTATTCAGTTTGAAAACTGAACAAATGTAACTCCGTAACCATTAGCTACACATTTCCCTCCCAGAATCTTATCGACTGCTAGCTCCATGTCCTAATTTGGCTACCGAGTCATCGTCATCTTGGCATGATGTTTCTAGGTGACTGGTTTTATTTTTGTCAGCAGAGTTTGTTTGTTGATGTGTGTGTGTCTATGTGTGTGTGTGTGTGTGTGTGTTGAAATTATAGATTGCTGGGTTTCGTCACAGTGGCAGGGGCGACCTCATGCAGGTACTCAGACTTTGTGTGTGTGTGTGTGTGTGTGTGTGTGTGTGTGTGTGTGTGTGTGTGTGTGTGTGTGTGTGTGTGTGTGT
>JAVDPK010002069.1:421243-445906 GCA_034780415.1 Cichlasoma orientale
GTGTGTGTGTGTGTGTGTGTGTGTGTGTGTGTGTGTGTGTGTGTGTGTGTGTGTGTGTGTGTGTGTGTGTGGGCTCAACAATTTGATGAAATATCCATGGTGACACAGTGTCTGGCCTCTCACATGGCCCAGACTATTAATAAGAATAGTGTGAGCCTTTGGGACCAAAGGTCATTCTTAACAATATGCACACAAACACACATGCATGCACTTCACACCTGCTCTGCCATAAAAACACGCAGACACCTCTTTGCTACCTGTCTCAGCTAATTTGTCCATCGAGCCATTCGGAGGAATCTGTTTCTTTGGAATGCTTCCTTTTTTTTTTTTTTTAAATCGCCAAAACATTTATTGTTCCTGTTGCAATAGAATCTGATGTGTTGCTATCTAACTCTCTCACTCATGCACAAAATTAACTCTTAATTTATTTGCAGTATGTTTAACGGCAACACGCAGGGAAAATAACGTCAGCTCAACAGCACCGTGTGCACTAATATAACCGAACCAAAAGGACAACGATTGTAATCGTTGTTACAAAACAAGCTAATTGTTGATAGATGCATGGAGGCTCTTTCGTATCACGACTCTATGAATGACATGTTTATAATACCGGCACAGCTCATCAAGCATAAACATGACAGTTATTATTGCCTGGTCCAGTGCAACTAATTAACATTCCCATCGTGTCTGGTATGAGCTGTCCAAGAATAAAACCACAAACAGTAGTGTATATCTAGCACAAGCACCTTAGCAAAGCACCA
The DNA here is from genome assembly GCA_034780415.1 of Cichlasoma orientale. NCBI lineage: Eukaryota > Metazoa > Chordata > Actinopteri > Cichliformes > Cichlidae > Cichlasoma > Cichlasoma orientale. The sequence goes on from JAVDPK010002069.1 coordinate 422,005, forward strand.
ATTCATTACACGCCAACTTAGATAGCAGCGTACACCTAATTAGTTATTCCCATGAATAAGCAAAAACTGCACATTTCTGCAATTGCACTGGCTTAGACTTGGCTCTGGTTGGACTCAGCAGCATTTGTTTAGTACCTGAATGCCTACTAATACAAAACGCTGGAGGACGATAAATAGTCTAATAGAGAGTTCATGGCAGGAGGAAGGTTGCTAGCTTGCACTTTATCATTACTATAAACGTGTGAAAAGGACTTCCTTTTTTGCACATTTGCCGTATCCGACTCCCCTGGTTTCTCCGTCAGTCCAGCCTTTTACCAGGTGATCTAATTGTCTGTCACTCGTGACTTTGGCCAAAAAAAAAAAAATCAAAAAGCGCTCACGTATATCTGTCCATCTGCAGCTTCAGAAGGACAGTAATCTCACTGTTTGGGTTTTAACTTAAATGATTGCAGCCTTTAAAGCAAACTCATGGATTACTATCACTTCAGTGCAAGTACAGACTGTGAAAATAAGAGGGCTGCTTACGTAACTCTGTTAAAGGGCACCAAAATAAAGATGGTTTGAAATCTCTCTCGCTAAAGCCCCTCAAAGAAAACCAGGACTTTTTTTGAAGTTAAAAAAAAAAAGGCAAATCTGCATCTTTTTTACTTTTAGACACACAGTGTAGTAGCTTCACACGCTAGAGTGACTGTATTTGCATTTTTGTGTCTTAGAACTGAAATGCAAATTGTGGCCAGTCTGGCTGATGCTATCCACAGAGAGGGTTTTACACCAGCGGACGCAGATCGCGCTGGAATGTGGCTGAGATTACTGCCTATCTTTCTCTCTGATCATTTTTTTTCTAACCCCTCACTCTCGCGCAAGTTCAGCCCCCATTACTCCAAGGACTTGAAGCATGAAATGGGCTTGCCAGCATGTGGATGTCAGATTCTGGGATGTTGAAGCAGAGACTATTTGATCGACACTGGCGGAATGAAAGGCAGGGAGCCACGCAGTGAATGACATTGTCATTTAAATTCCTTTGACTTGAATTAACAGTGACAACCTGGAATTGTGCGGTGCATGGGTTGTAGTTTGTTTAGTGAAAGCATTCAATTATTCCAGGTGAAGCCTCATGGGGGATGAAACATAGTTGCGTACTCATTTAGGACTCACTCATTAAGAAAAATCTTTGCGGGTAGCAAAGCGTGTGCGGATTTGTTTATTTTATTCAATGTTAAATTAATATTTGGGGCATTGACCTGTATATACTGTAAGGCAAAGAATTCTTAAGATGTTTTTGTGTTGCAGAAATTTGTGTTAATTTCCTCCCACCTTTCAGTGCTTTGTGAACTGATGTCGTCATTATTTTTTTTTCCTGAGTTTTTGCTCATTTTATATGAGGCTAAAGATCACAAAGACTGGAGGCTTAAGTCTCCACGCTGGTGTGCTTGTCAATAAATAGCAACTCCCATTCCCTTATGCATTATCCTGAATACCAATCTCTCTTCATCATTGTCTCAGTTAACACAGAATATTAGTTTGAATTCTATGATGGAGTGCCCCAAGGCAAGGTGTGATTTTTTTTTTTTTCCTCCCTTTTCATTTTCATCAGCCGTGACCCTGTCATCTCCTCGGGCGACGCAGGGAGATTGTTCAGCTCATGAGAATTGACTAGCTAATCCAGAGCAAAGCCCTGCCAGACAGAGCAGACACTGCAGGCCGCCTTCATTCGTCAGACTTGGGCATTACAACCGTCATGAGCCACTGATGAATTTGCTATCAACGGTCCATAAAACTGAGTGCGTGTGTCTGTGTGTACATGCGAGACAGAGACCCACAGAGTCTTTTATTAATGACTCCAGCATCTCATTTGAGATGAAAGGCATATAAATTTGGGCAGTTGCATTGAATGATGTGTGCAGGACCAGATGGGAAATGTGCACGTGCTTTCACTTGCATGAGAAGCTGCATGTGAAAGTGACGTATGTCACCTTTTGCTGCCCTTCTGGCAAATCTTTAGCATCTCATTTGTACTTGGCGATCATGCTGTATTTAACACTGAAATATTAAATAAATCACAGGTGACAGCTGAAACCAAATTAAAAGTAACACATCAGCGTGTTCTAGGCTCCTTTTTCTGATACACTATTGCCAAAAGTATTCACTCACCCATCCAAATTATTGGATTCAGGTGTTCCAGTCACTTCCATGACCAAAGATGTTTATAAACCAAGCACCCAGGCATGCAGACTGCCTCTACAAATGTGCGTGAAGGCAGACGACTACTTTTGGCAATATAGTGTATATTCTATACACATTTTCTGTGAGCAACTACTGGGTTCCATTTATTTGTGTACATTCTGAAAATCAATCAGTGTTTTCATGAAACCTGCTGAAGTTGTGTAATTTTCCACAGTGTGGTTTATTGTTTGCCAGTGTTAGAACTGTGTGGATGCATAAAGTGCAGGCTGACTTAGGTTAGGGTTAGTTAGGGTTTGCTATAGTTAGGTCCATAAGTATTTGGAAAATGACACCGATTTTGTACAGATTACCGCTGTACACCACCACAGCGGATTTCAGAGATGATGTGATTGAAGTGGAGACTTTGAGCTTTAATTCAAGGGTTTTAACAGAAGTATTGTTAAACTCCTTAGACTAGGGATTACAGACATTTTTATACACAGACCCCTATTTTCAGAGGCTCAAAAGTAATTGGGCAATTGACTCTCAAACACTTTCATGGCTGAGGGAAGCCTTCCCCCTCATTATTACTTGATAATTTGAGCAGATAAAAGAAATCTGAAATTCATTCTAAATGTTGGACCTTTAGTATCTGTTCAGTGGAATTCCCTGTATGAGGTCCAGAGTGATGCAAGGAGGCCATCAAAGCTAAAATAATCCTGTCAGAGAGATATTAAAATGTTAGGAGGAGCCAAACAAACAATCTGGTACATCCTGATAAAGAAGGAATTCACTGGTCAGCTCAGTCACAACAAAAGGCCTGAGGGTGGCTAAAGCTCAGGCAGTAGAGCAGGTCAGGTTAATTGGAAGGTTGGTGGTTCAATCCCTGCTCCGGTCTGCATGCCAAAATATCTTTGGGCAAGATACCGAGTTGCTCTCCAATGTGTTCATCAGAGTGTGATTGTGTGTGAGTGTTAGAAAGTACCCCAACGAATGGCTGAATGTTGTAAGAAGTGCTTTGAGTGCTCAAGTAGTGTAGGAAAGTGCTATATAAGAACCAGTCCGTTTAACATCTAACCAAGTCAAGGACACTTGAGAAGTAGGTGTGTCAATTATCAAAGTGTACAATCAAAAGACACCTTCAAGAAAGTGCAAACCACTCCATTCTTCCTGTTACCTCAAGATCCAGATCAGATAAACCAGATTAGACTTTGCCAGAAAACATCTGACAGAGCCCGCGCAGGGAAAAATCTTTGGCTAGATGAAGCCAAGATTAACTTGTAACACAATGATAGGATGAGAAAAGTATGGAGAAGGAATAACTCGTAATCACGGTAGCTGTAATTACTAAACAGTTAATGCCACACTTTTAGAAAACCCCTTGAGTTAATGCTGAAAATCTGGAGATGTATTACATCCATTGTGGTGTTGTATAGAGGCAGAAATATGAATAAATGTGTCATTGTCCAAATGGATATTTGTGATGAATGAAAAACAGTGAAGCTCAAAAAATATATACCATAAAACAAGGCAGCATAATTATACAGTATCAAGGTATGATTACCTATAAAGCTCTATTTTTTTTCCTCAGATTATCATGGGAATGAAGGGAAAGATAATGGCTGGTGTTAGTGTACTTTCTTTTAAAGAGCAAATATGAATCAGTGTCCCACCATGCATTCTCTAATGTGTAGGGGTCTGCTAATATGAGTTTCTTCCCAATAAGTATTTCTGCTGAGCTCAGATGAAACAAATGGCAATAAAGCATTCTTAACAAGTTTCAGTATCTCTCAGTTCTGATTTTCTGGCTGCAGAGTGCGACTACACCTATGAGATGAAGTGCTTTTTCCTGGGATGAAATCATTAAAGGGAAACGAAACCCTGTTCAAGAAGGTGCATTAGCTGTAAGGCTATTGTGCATGCAGTTTCCTATGGAATAACACTGCTGATCCTTATGGATTTCATAGGAGTCTCAATTGCCCTTTGCCCTGTCACAAAGATTTTGGAGGTAACAGGAATGAACCTGAAGATCGTAGCTGTTCATTTGTTGAAGGGACTTAAAATATATATTGTCTATATAGAAATTTGAGCTTCGAAATTATTAGTTGTTATCTTAGTAAACCTCTCAGTGGTTTTATTTCTTACTGTGATGAAGCACTTTTAAATACAAGTGACAAATGGCAAAAGGCTGGCATCGCTGAAAAGTGTTCAGTGAGCTCCACGGCAGCCCGCTTCGGCTTGTAATGGCGCTTACAAGGGCATCATTTAGATACAGAAGAATGATTGATAACCTGCTGAAAAACCTGCTGAAAAACTCTTAATTGTATTAGCGTAAATGTATTTGTTTTCAGCCTGAGGAAGGGTTAAGCTTTTAACCCAGCAAAGCATCTCTGAATGGATTTTAGAGAGCGTTTGTTTGAATACAATTATTCAAGCAGGGCCATAGCTGAGCTGCCAAGTGCAAAACAAACAAGAGGATGTGGGCTGTTGCCTTCCGTCACATTCTTGACCCCAGCTGCTCTTTCATTCCTTTTCTTATTTAACACATTCCTTATTTGGGTTGTGCCTTTTGTCCTTTGATAAAGTATAGTGTGCCTCCGAACTGCAGACCTTTCTGTACATATACCCATTCATCTAGCCTTGCTAGCACTTGCCATTTTCCTGTCACACAATATGGTATGTTCACGAGATTATATGTTTAAAAGAAGCTGATTGTGTCGCACTCTGACTTTACTCTACACTATACTGTCTGAAGTATTTGCTCGTCCACCGTCACACGCATATGAACTTGAGTGACATCCCATTCTTAATCCATAGGGTTTAATATGATGTCGGCCCACCCTTTGCAGCTGTAACAGCTTCAGCTCTTCTGGGAAGGCTTTCCGCCATTATTCCAGAAGTGCATTTGTGAGGTCAGACACTGATGATGGACGAGAAGGCCTGGCTCGCAGCCTCCGCTCTAATTCATCTCAAAGATGTTCTATTGGATTGAGGTCAGGACTCTGTGCAGGCCAGTCAAGTACTTCCACACCAAACTCTCTCATCCACGTCTTTATGGTCCTTGCTTTGTGCATTGATGTGCAGTCATGTTGGAACAGGAAGGGGCCATCCACAAACGTGAAATTGTCCAAAATGTCTTGGACAAATGTCAGAGTTCCTTTCACCGGAACTGCTCCGTGATTTTTATGTGGCCTACCAGTTTATGGCTGAGTTGCCGCCGTTCCCGATCGCTTCCGCTTTGCTCTAATACCACTAACAGGTGACTGTGGAATATTTAGTAGCGAGGAAACTTCACAACTGAAACTTGTTGCACAGGTGGCATCCTATCACGGTACCATGCTGGACTTCACTGAGCTCCTGAGAGCGACCCAGTGTTTGTAGAAGCAGTCTGCATGCCTAGGTGTTTGGTTTATACACCTGTGGCCATGGAAGTGATCGGAACACCTGAATTCAATGATCTGGAGTGAGTGAATACTTTTGGCAATATAGTGTATCTGCTGATGATCTGATGTAATATTATTATCAGATGAGATGTTATATTGCTCAATTACATATTTAATGTCAAAGAATTATTATATCCAGAATTTCTAATGTAAATGTCCCTGGTCCATTATTTATACTGTATATTGTCCTGTGCGCACAGTAAGTTGGAGCCATTATGTTTTGTGTCTGTTGGAGTAGGGCTGCCATCATCTGTGCTGTACTGTGGGCCTGTATGTCCTCAGTCTGCATGCTGGCTGAATGAGAATTCTGTGGGAACAATTGGCCCATTAATTGATTTTTCTCTCCAGTATCAGGCAAAAACTGAACCCGCCCCGTCTTTTTCTCCCATTCACTGTAAAGAGGGAAAACCAATCTAAAAATGACCCCCCTCTAGACAGTTACTGTCATTCCCTATCAATTTTCAACCTCCATTGCTGTTCCAGCCAAGTCCAATCTCAGCTGCCTCGTGGCCACAGGACTCTCTGACAGATTGCTGGACCTCTTGCAACTTTGTTTTCTGAAGCCTGCAGTTTTGGAGCAAGTGAGAGAAGAGGAACTGCGGCAATGAGGAAGAGCACAAAGAAAGGAGACGGAGAAAGACGGAGATGCCCTCATATTGACATATAATCACCAAAAATAATCCCCCGTGAAACATTGTATGTTCCCGCGTAATGAGCTCTATTACGTACAGCGGTTCAATGGTTCTTGTAGGCCCAGAAAAATAACAGATTTCAAGACAAATTTTGGAAATGTCTCTTTTCTCCTCAAATTTTCAATCTTTTTTTTTTTGCACCATTAAGTCCACTTCATGAAGAAAGGCTGGTGGATTTTGTATCCCCAGAGATGTGCTGGTATTTTTATGACTGGTTTCCACCGTACCAAACCTGACACACCTCGGCTGCAGGATTACTCAGGAAGACAGCGTGAGATATTTTTTGCTTAAATCATATAAATGGGAAACGACACTGATCAGATTCATAATTCAGTGGTACCAGCTGCACGTCAGCTGATGCATTGGTGCTTTTATGCAAATGCACACATTTTAGCAGTCATTTACATCGGTGGCCGGGGATGGAGGTTTTATTTACTGTTTCAATGAATCATAATAACTAGAGGCGAGCACGCTCAGGGAATTGAAATGCAATGGCTGCAGAGATGAAGGGAGGTCAATAAATGCACATATTTCTTCACCATTCAAGTGAGAGACAAAGATCAGCCGTCATTAGCCTCAGTTTAATCCCTTTGGCACTTTACAGTTGCGTAAGACATAAGTCAGAGATACACATTAAGCTGTTTCTATTTAAAGACTTTCTGTTCGCGATTTTGGCTGCTTCTAGGTAGAAAGAAAACAGAGGAGGAAAAAAATCACAAGGTAATGTTTTGTTTTTTGTTTTTTTTACTAGGAAAATTGAGAATGCTCCAGAAATAAAGGATTCTGGTCTTAAAATTCAGCTTTGTATATTTGTCTTTCTTTAAAGAATTTAGTGAATGCTGCAGTACAAAACCATTAAACTAAACAGTTCTTGGCATTTTAGAGTTTCCTGTGATGTATCCTCCTGAGAATGGAGCTCATGTTTGGATGCATTTTGAAAATCTCCTAGCTATTTGGGATTAGTTGGACCTGATAGGTGTAAAAACTAAACATCATCTTTGAATAGAAAGTAATTTAAAAATAGAAAAAAGGATCTCTTGAGGATAACAGGTTTATTTTACGGCATAACACAATAAAGTCACCAGTGTTTAACAAAGTATAAAATGCTTCATTGAACCAGAATGAAATATGAATTGCAGAAAAGCCCAAATGTAATATCCTCATATGAGGACACAGAGTCTCAGGACTAAACTTCTTTTTTCCTTTTTGTCTCTCTCTCTTTTTTTGAGAGTTGAAGTTGATTAAGGCCTGGCAGATAAACCTCTGCCAAATCAGATTGCATCAGTGTGTTAATCCGGTGAGTTTTATAAAATTATAATTCTATTTTATTACACCTAGGGTTCTGTTTGTATAGATCATATCAGAAAAGTAAAATTTGTAAGGAGATACCACACGGAAGGGGGGGGGGGGGGTTAAGAAACGCAGGCATTTCGACAAACAGGCGAGCTATGAATGGATCGGCCGAGGGCACGAAATTATTTGGAGGAGAAAAATAGAACAGAATCAGCTAAATCAATTAATTTCAGTGGGCTTGCTGTAATCTATAAATACAGTGGCAAAGAGCCGGAGAGTGCAGAGACTGAACTGAAAATATCGGGGAGAGTAAACGGCTCCTGTTCATGGCAAACAGAAAGTTCAAGACTTGTCATAACTGACATTAGCTTATTTGCTCCTTCTGGTCCTGCTGCTGTAAAACGTAATATTCAAAGTGTTATGATTGTATGATTTTTGCGCCACTGACTGTAATTTAGTTCTATTATTAGAGGACTTACTTACTATAATAGACTGAATAGACTCATACTGTATGATTACATGAAAACATAAAAACTTGCAATTTTGCATGTCCTATGAAGCCCATAGTGCTCAGTTCTTTTTTTATATTGTCTTACTGTAAACAGCAGTGAGTTTGAGGGCTCCATTTGAATGCCTGTTGAACTATATAAGGCTCTGTGGAGGTTTTCTGGTCTGTTTCAAAGGCCATAAACAGCTTTTCTTTTGAGAGTGGTTATCCATCTTTTTTGCTCTCCGCAGCTTTACTGCTGGCTTGACCAATGACCTATTTCAGTTGTTTCGTCTGTCACTTGAGTCCCAAATGGGTTATGTTTGCAAACCATGCTGGGGTGCAAACTAGACTTCTATGCTCCTAGCTTTTGACTGCCAAATGCCAGGAGGCCTCAAAGGTTGCAGGGTTTATGTCCTGGTTAAGAACTCAAACCAGAGATAAGGCGTTCCCGTCCTTGACCCTTGGTGTAGACCACTTTGAATGAAAAGTTTAATCTGTTGGTGGACAGCATTCTTGGTAGCTTTGAGGGGGTGAAGGAAAAAAAAAAAACACCTTCAGCTGGAAACTATTTTCAGCAAAAAGCTCTAAAACACTCTGTGCACTACTTGCTCAGCATCAGACACTAAACATAGAGGGGTATTTAGCAGCTATAGAAGCAGATATTTCCCCCGGGATATTTTGGTAGGAATCAAAAAAAAAAAAAGAGCTAACAGAGGCGTAAATATTCCATCACAGTCATCAGCTTGCCGGAAACTTAAATCAATCAGCCAAACTGAATGATAATGCCGCTAGATAATAACTGATGTGTAAGTAAGCAGAAGTTTGTCAGGTTTGCAAATTCCACTTAAGGAATAGTTAAATGTTCACATCTTGTTACTACCCTGTGTTTTGTCATCTCCAAATTGGAATGACAGTGAAGTAACAGCCTGGCTAATATATGGTTTGGAAGCAGTAACCATCCCTGTAATGTTAGTTAAGTAGTACTTTACTAATAACAGTTGCTGTTTTGAGATGTGAGCGATCTGTATAATATTTACTTTCGTTTTATTGTTTCAAACTTAGTGTCTTTCTCCATATATCTGAAATAAGGGTGCCATATAATTTGTGATCTGAAGAGCCGCAAATGTTCAGTGTTGGTGTAATCTAAACTGGTTTAGATAATCCTGTTATCACCATTTGTGTTCTGTGTTCTACATGACTCAGCATTTAGTTTGCTGAGTACAGTTTTTTCATGAAGAAATAACCTGTAACCTGAGCTCGGGTACGCGGCAGAAGATGGATGGATGGATTGATGGATGAATGGATGGATGGAAATAATGTAAAAGAAATGTTGCAACAAAAGAAGTCAGCTGGCTCTCTTAGCCAGTGGGGAACAGATGGTGTTAAAGCCTGGACCAACTGCTTACACCAGTGGTATAGTTTTTGCATCTGCAAGTATGAGAGGGTCCTTAAGGGTCTGAGTTATCTAGATTATATCATTAGAGGGGCACATAGGCTCTGTGTCACCCCTTCCGTACCATCCAATTTGTTGTGGCAGCCACTGCACTGCAGGAGAGACCTCAACATCATGCATGTCTTCTCCTAGCCTGACTAGTAGCATAACAACAACAACTACGACCCCTAGCTGTACGTGCGCACATCAGCAAGAGAGTATAATCCCAGCCTTGGAGGCAAAAGACAACCAACCCTGATATATCATCTGATCCCATCTAGTGCTGAGGTTGGGATTGTAACGGATTTAAGGAGATTATAATTCTGCCGGTTCATTAAAAGTGTGGCAACCAAGGGGCCCTGCAGATAATCCTTTATTGAAAATCTGCTTAGATTTTAGTCATTGTAAATTACACCTCTAGTCTTGTCTGTATGTGTGGTTCTGTAACAAAAAATAATGACACAATAAACACAGGTTGTCATCTGCTGTATAAATATACAGTGTAACATATATCTAGTTATGAACTTATCATCCTGCCAGCTTAATGCTTAAATAATGAAATAATAACTAAGCCATAGCTCAGAAATCAGTACTTAAGATGAACAAAATAACCCCAAAGCAACAAAAAAGCCTCATTAATATTTAGCTCGTGCCCTCTATACATCTATAAAATGTAACAACAAACTAACAGAAATATTGCCTAAACTGTGCAAGTAAATAAATGTCAACATTTACAAGGTAATAAACAGGACTTAAACCATCAGACCATTAACGACGCCATTATAAAAACAGACTGCAGACAAGCAGCATAGTTGGATAAAGTTAGCATTTAACAAAAAAAATAAACATTGCGGTAAATTAACAGCAATTCTTGGATTTACTTAGTGGTTGCCTGCATGCACATGCACCTGTCAGAGGGCCATAAAATAAAACCTGATAACTCTGATTAATAAATAAGTGCCAAAATTCTTCCACAGCGTTCCTTTTCTGCTTCTTTTTCACACCAACCGCCAGCAGTCTCTTCACGCCAGCGGGAAGCGTTTTGATTAGTTGCTGCTCAAAAGCCAATTTAGTCTGTCTCAGGAGGCTGTTCTTTGTCACAGTGATGGCGACGGTGTCGTGCCAGTACAAACCAAAAAACAGCTCCATGTTGTCAACCTGCTTTTCTGCTTACGCTCTAAAATACTGACACGAACATTGTTTTCAGTTTGTCGTGTGTCTTTGTTTCTGTTTGAGAGGAGACGTAATTAAGGCCAGAAGGTTTTTTGTTGACAGTTGTGCAGGAGTGCGGTGAAACGTTTTAATCTTTTTCTGACTCAGGGTCACTGCAGTCGACACTACCGTGACCTGGATGAGGGTCACTTTGTAAAAAAAAAAAAAATTTTATAGGCTTTGTATTTTTTTAAGTAGCTATTTCTTTTACTAATACACCATCTATGCATCATATCGTATGCATTTTTTTAAAAGTTGTCCACTGAAATCACGTCTACATTTCCATGTGTTTTGCAATAAATAAATTTTTGCACAAGTATGCAATATCTTCTAATTTATTTACACAATATAAAAAAGTCACAATGGTTTTATGAAAGTTTTAAAAGATTTAAAAAAAAAAATTCTAATTTGCACATACATAAACACTGTAAACTATGAGCATCACATTTTCCTTGAGATAGAAGTTGGCAGCTGGTCCAGGGAGGACCCCGAGCTGTATGCAGTCCTGAAGTGGCGAGCAGAAAACATCCCCCACTTATCAGGAAGCTCCCACTCTGTCATTGTAATGCAGTGCCACCGTGATGCCTCTTGCCAACCTAGAGGCTGTGTGGACACTGAAAAATAGGTGATAGTCTTCCCCCCACCACATCCTGCCCCCACCCTCAAACTCTCATATCTGGAGTGCTCCAGCACTGATCTTGCCTCCACAAAGCACGGTTAGACAAAAACATATCTCTCATGCTCTTGTGTTTTTTTAAATGCTGTGATGAATCACTGACTCACAAAATGTTTGATTCAAGTATTGCAGGATTGCACATACTTGTAGTTTGTTGTTTGTTGTACGGGATGCACAATTCAGGGAATTCAGTAAGACACGGACAATGTATTCATATGCACAGATGAATGTTTTACGTAATACATCAAAAATGATTGCATAGAAATACAAATGAAAACTTAGAAGTTTAGAGTGTAAACACTTTAAGTGCAAGGTAGATGATTATGATAAATGAATGCTTAGATTTTAGTCAAATACAGTGCAATTGTAAGGTCAGAGTGAGTACTAGATCATTTCCATATTTGAGTAAGCTCAGTGCTGCACTGTGACTCCAGAAAAATCATAGCACAGAAGTAACTCTAGGAAAAAATACAGAATGTAAGTTTTATGTTGTGAAATATGTTTTCAGTCTCTGTTTTAAATCCATTTCTCATCATTTCAATAAGAAAACCCAGACGTACTCTGTGAGCAGTTTTTGGTTCCACTTAATCGTTTTCCTGAATGGCAGGATTAGTAATATGTCAACTGAATACAGATGAACACAGTTTTGTGCATTCTCAAGACAGTGCTCTCAGAACACACACGAAAACAAACAAACAAAAAACAGTATATGCGCAATGTTTTCATCAGTGCCGCCATTCTCAAGTTGACCAACTCTGGGCGTGCCTGTCTGAGTTGTTGCCCCAGCCTCGCATCTCCATGACAGCACAATCTCTGATCTGGTTGTTCTTGGTGTAAATCTGCCTCAACAGAGGTGCTGAGATGAGGTGTTCCTACGTGTGCTTCTGCCATTCCTGCAGCAGCACCCAGCCCTTTGGCCGTTTCAACAGGATAATGCACGCCCACACGCTGCCAGAGTAGCGCAGACCTTTCTGAATCAGGAGCATATCCAGACACTTTCTTGACAACATTTAGTGTGTCTCCTATTGAACATGCCTTGGAGGTGCTGGGTCAATGTCTTCATCAGAGGCAGCCAGTGGCCATTGTGCTGCAGCTGTAGGTTGCACTCAGACCTGTGTTTGAGCAATTCCTCAACAACAGATCTGGATGGGTAGATATAGATATTTATATACTTTATAAATCCCACACTGGGGAAATTTGCTTGTTACAGCAGCAAGGGTCAAAAAACAAATCAAAACAAAAAAAAGAATTAGAAATATATTAGAAAACAATAAAAACAGAAAAATAATGTACACGTGGTACTATATACAGCAAAATACACTAATGGAATGGGAATGATAATATATACGTGTGTATTTTTTAGCAGCTATTTAACCTATGTTAATATTGTACTGCTGTCGGGATGAAGGGCCTGCGATAGCGCTCCGTCCTACACAGGGGATGTAACAGTGTACTGCTGAAGGAGCTGCTCAGGGCCTCCACAATTTCATGCAGGGAGTGAGAGGTGTTTAGTTGACGGGTGACTGCTTGCATCACGCCCAGAAGACCATAACTCATATTAAACATCGTGCATATACCTATATTAAAGTGTTGATTTGTGAAATCTGTTTAAAAAAAACACAGATGGTAAATATAACCTGCCTAGTAATGGAATTATTATTACAGCTTCCCGATGTTCTACTTTGATAAAAAGCGATCAAAAGAGAAGTTTTGTCTCTTTGCTGCAGCATTCAAACTGTTACACAGTTATTTTTTTATTCAGTATCTGCTGTAGCTTCATAAAATGAGCACCAACACAATCTTTTAAGCACATTTTCTGGTGAAGCTGTAGCTATATTCATTTATGCAATAATAATCTGGGTAAGGTCAAATGAGAAACATGTCCATTTAGAGCTACGTACAAATCTGCAAAGCTTTAAACATGCAGTTAAGTCCAGAAGTTTTTCGACAAAGACACTGGAAACACTGGATTTTACATCAATCAATCAAGAAAAATAGTTGCTAGTTGTGTGATAGGTTTATTCTTTTTTCAGTACAATGGTGGCCTACTTCACTCTTTGGACCTCACATTGGAATTCCAGTGAACAGCTACTAAACACTTTGAATTAAGTACACATATCTTATCTGTAAGAGCGCAGAGCACACCTAGCCATAAAACTGCTCACCAGTCAATTGTCCAATTACTGCGGAGCCTCTGAAAGTAGGGGACTGTACATAAAATTCGCTGTAATTATTAAACAGTTAATGCAATAGTTTTATTAAACTACTTTGAATTAAAGCTGAAAGCCTGCACTTCGATCACATCTGGATTGTCTGATTTAAAATCCACAGATGCAAAAGAACAAAAGATGTGTAATTGTCAATAAAACTTACAGACTTAACTGTATCAGGCCTCAGATGGCATTTATGATATATAATCATGCCTTTATTCTATAATTACTCTATAATGCTGATCTTATGGGTTGGTTCTTGGAGACTGAACACACATTTTCAGGGTCCTTGTCCCTTAGAACTCCTCGTGTTGCTGCCTTTGCACAATCAATACATGCAAACTTAATGAATAAGAAATGAAATTGAGTCTGTGACTATTATAGGATTTTTAAAAACCCGTGAACTGTATCCTGCACTTGGTTGTTTCCAGAATGGGACAGTCCTTTGGATTGCCAATAAGGGTGTTGCTGCTTGAGTTGCTCTATAAAATGTGGTTCTATTATCAGGTCCATTAAGTATACCTCTGTGTAATGACACTCCACTTGCCAGCTTTTCTCTCTCGACCCTTCTCCTAATAACCCCTTTTACATTTCATTTTCGTTATTTAGCGGGCAGCACTTATCCTTAGCCACTTTACATTTTGCCAGTGATCAAATTAATGGAGTCAAAAGGCCTGGGAAGCAGGTACATGTCATACAGGCAAAGCAGTGGGACTAATTGTAGTTTCAGGGGAGGCAAAATGGGACCTAAAGCGATCCATGCTGCGCAAAAGTGTATCAGAGCAAGGCTCACATATCCTTGCTTATAGTTTGTTGTCCTAGTTTATTGCAGTGTTGAAGGTCTCGAGTGTCCTTATGTAAGAAATCAATCATACACTATATTGCCAAAAGTATTTGTTCATCTGCATTCACACACATATGAACTTGCTGGCCTTCCCTTTGCAGCTGTAACAGCTTCAATTCTTGTGGGAAGGCTTTCCGCCATTCTTCCAGAAGTGCATTTGTGGGGTCAGACACTGATGTTGGATGAGAAGGCCTGTCTCACAGTCTCCGCTCTAATTTATCTCAAAGGTGTTCTATGGGGTTGAGGTCAGGACTCTGTGCAGGCCAGTCAAGTGCTTCCACACCAAACTGGCTCATCCGTGTCTTTATGGACCTTGCTTTGTGCAAGATAGCCAGATGGAGAGGTGTGAATCGTCACTCCTGAGAACACGTCTCCACTGGTCCAGAGTTCAGTGACGGCGTGTTTTAGACCACTGAAACTAATTGCTTCCACTTTGTTATCATACCACTAAGAGTTGACTGTGGGATATTTAGTAGCAAGGAAATTTTATGACTGGTCTTGTTGCACATGTAGCATCCTATCACGGTACCACGCTGGAATTCACTGAACTCCTGAGAGCGACCCATTCTTTCACAAATGGTTGTAGAAGCAGTCTGCATGCCTAGGTGCTTGGTTTATACAGCTGTGGCCATGGAAGTGATCGGAACACCTGAAGTCAACAATATGGATGGGTGATATAGTATAAGTATGGGTGCAGAAGGGGAAGATGCAGTTTAACACCAGGTGTGCAGTTAGAGGAGAGAGTGTTGATGCTGGTGTCCTGACTGAACCACTGAATCAAAGATACATGCTAATCACAGTACTCTGCAAAAGCTACATACACTAATGTGTGTATGCTCTAAAAAATAAAGCTATGAATAATTTACCAATAAATTTCATACAAAGTGCAGTAAACAGAAAAAAGCTAATTGAAATTAATAATTGATATGACCCCCTTTGCTTTCAAAATAATTCTCCTAGGTATAGTTATGCAAAGTAGGTTGAAGCTGTGAAGCTTCTAGGAGATTGTGCCACAATTCATGTTGAATCAGGCTCTCAATTACTTCTGACTAGCACTAAATACAGCACTCTGGCAGTATTTAAACGCAAAATGGTTTCAGTTGGATTCCACTGTGTTGCATTTGTATTTTCTCATAACAAAATTATAGAAGGAAAACTGTCTGTGTTTCCAACAGACATTTGGAAACACATGGAAACAATCCATTTGTGACTAAGGGACCTGCAATCATCTTCTTGATGTTCAAATTACAGGTGACCAGAGATCATAACCTTGGATGAATACAGTTCTTTTTACCAGAATGCGAGCTTTATGTTCCACCTAAACCCAGCTTTTTTGTATTGCTGTTTAAATTCAGAAAGGCATCACTTATTACATGGTTGAAATTATTGGCTTAAACCCATCAAAGTACGGGCACCAGGGTGGCTCAGCGGTTGGGCAGGCGACCATACACATATGCTACGTGGCGGTGCGGACGGCGCAGGTGTGCCTTCCCCTGTCTCTCTCGTCCCGCTCTCCTGTCTCTCTCTCTTCACTGCGCTCTGCCAATAAAGCCGTAAAAGGTTAAAAAAAAAAAAGTTAATAATAATATATATCAAAACTCAACAGTTGCACTTGAATAAACAAACATACTGAAGTTGAACATTTTAGGGATTATTTAAACTTTCTTTTTTTTTAGTTCCGCTAATATTGACCCCTGCTCTGCAAAAATGCAAATATTGGTTAACATTGCTGGGAATTTTCATTAGTGCCGTGTGCTGATCCTTCAACCTACATTTCATTCAAATGCTAAAGTGCAATCTGCTCCCTTTCTCTCTCAGTATTCTGGGATATTCTCGCTCTCCTTTAGTTCTCACATTCATCTCAGATTTCACTTTTTCAGTAAGAGTTGGAGCTGGTGTACCAGAGTATGAAGTGTGATTTATGCACGGCGCTCCATAATGGAACCATACGAGATGGGGTAGAGCAGTTTCCCCCACCCTCCCCTGCCTTGCCCCGAGGATGCATGAAATTAAGCAGAATGACTCTACTCATCCTACTATAAATGACACTCCATATGCTCCACCTAGGCACCCGCGTTCAGTGTGCCAAAAGTCCCAATTCTTTTTCTTTTTTTGTTTTGGGTTTAATGTGAAAAATTGAAGTGATACATTTGTCTGTTGTGGCTTATTTTAAAAGTGAGTGAAATCCTCTCTCTGCTGCTGATGCTTTGAAAGCACTTTGAAATTTTTTTTCCCTGAGTCAAACTGCGAGAAAAAATCTATTTCTCTGTGCTGCTGTTTTCGTTTTGTTGTTTGCGTCTTCGTCCCAACGACAGGGAGGAGTACTTTAATGCACCGTTCAATGAATATTAAATGAGTGCTCCTCTCGCCTTTTCTCATCATTCCTGTCAACGCAGAGAAGGTTCAGCAGACAACTTCAAAGACAAATTTCATTACACAATCAGTGCCTTGTCTCCGCTCATCTGATGGACCGCACCTATCTCTGTGATGCTTATTACTGTCAGTAATTTGGCTCTGCAGTTATCTCAATAACAAATGAAACCGCATCCTCCCATGGTGATGTAAATCACTTTAGCATTTCACACATAATTTCTGCAGTCATGTAGCTGTTCAAAGCTGAGGCACCTGTACGAGACCTGATTCCAGCAAGCATGTGACCCTTCTTTCGCTGCTGAAGTTGCCTTTTTGCTTTGGCTTAAATACAGATTTGATGTTAAGGCTCTGCTGCAGCTCAGAATCACACAAATTTAGGCTGCATGTTGGTGTGGGCCCGCTAAAGCTCTCTTCCTTTTCTGCAAATTGTAGTTCTGCTGCGTGAAGAGGTGGCCCAGCTCCAGGAAGAGGTGCACCTGCTGCGGCAGATGAAGGACATGTTGAGTAAGGACCTGGAGGAGACCCAGGGAGGCTGCTCGGCTGACGTGCTCTCTGCCACTGAACTCCGTGTGCAGCTGGCCCAGAAGGAACAGGAGCTGGATCGAGCCAAGGAGGCTCTGCAAGGTAAGGACTGTCGGGAAACAGGAAACCACGTGTGCCGGTTTAAACACTGACTTTTTATTATTTTAAAAAAAAGTTTTTGTTCTTTAGGGTATTGGTTTGATTTCTTTACAGCATTTTCTGATTGCGGTAATAGCAACCAGTTTTAATAATACCGAAGCTCAGGAGCTGACGGCCTGAAGTCAAGCACCTCCTGACCATTTTATCCAGTGATTGTGGTTAAATGATGACTTTTGATTTTTTTCATACTTTGGCCTTCAAGAACAAGAAATTCTGTTCATGTAAACAAAAAACAGGAAAATCCTAATTTTGTTTGGTTATGAGTTTCGGATTCTTGTCATTCTTATTGTCTTTCTCACACAAAAATCAGTGATTCATCAGTATTTGCGTATTTGAATTTGTTCGTCCTTTACAAACAAATTTTGAAGTGCCTCTGACAGTGCCTACAATATAAACTGAATACTACTACTTCTACTGATGATGATGATACCTTTTGGTCATTATTTACAGTTTTCAATAACACCGTAAACCACAAAATGCTCAGAACTGGGCCTTAACCTTATAACTGATCTTATCTTTCATTAGAAATGGGAACATTGCAGAATATTATGACTTACAGTCTGATTTTGTTGCTCTCTCTCCCTCTGATGCTGGAGAATCAGGATCTTTTTTTTCTTTCTTTTTTCCCCACTGTAATGAGCTTCTCATCTTGGGCTGACACATGTGCTCCTTGTCCTCCACCTTTTCTCTTCCTTCTCTTGTAGTCGGCTAGTCCTTTTTTCATATCAACTTTGATGCCCAAAGTTTTTTTTAATTCTCTGAGCCGCAGTGAGTGCCTCAGAGGAAACAACGTTCAGAACCTCCATTATTTCAACATGAGCCTTTTAATTTTTTCTAATTAATTTATTATTTCTTTTTAAACAGTTGTCATTCCCATGGAGACTCTTTGGAAAGCTGCGCCCTTTCTGGCTCCCTCTTTGTACACGATTGTTTTAGGTTTTTTTAGGTCGGAGTTTCTCCTGTTTTCCTGTCTTAGAGGTGCAGGCTTCTCTCTTATAACATTATCACCACTTTCTCCGCTTCACCTGGATCTAAATGTGTTTCCTTATGTGGCAAAATTATGGGAGTGGCAGCATGCTGATGGCGTGCAGATTTCTCAAGCCTTTTGGTTCAAAATAATTCAGATTTACTAACATACGCGCAGTGGTAAGAACAAAATAGGCCGGTGTGCAGGTTTCATAATCCCAAGAACATTTCCACACACGTATGAGTCAAAGAGGGCTGTTGAGTTTTTGTAATATTGTTAAGTCTTTGGTTCCTGTTTTAACATTTTAGCTTTTACAGCGCTCCCTTCGCTTTGATCTCTCTGTGTTTGTGTCTTCGCCTCAGTTTGCTTTGCTAATTACTTTTCTTGGTGTGTGTCGCTTGCTTTTACTTCCTGTTTAAGTCTTTTCACCTGCTAATTGCTTCCTCCTCTGTTCTGTCCTCATCTGTGTCCTGTTCCCTAATTAGTGCTCTGTGTACATGTAGTCCTGTGTGTCCCTTCTCTGTTTGCCAGTCTGTTGTGCTTCCCATTTGTGGTCCTATGATTAACCTTTTTGCTTCTTGTGGATCTTTATTTTGTATTTGTGTGTTTCCTTGAACTCTTTTTTTTTTTTTCTTTTAGAATCTTTTAGAAGGCTCACTTTCTTTTGGGTTCTCTCCTCACCCCTGCTCCTGAAAAATTAGATGAGTAGAACAGGTGTAGGTACAGGTAGGTGTGTCCTGTTGAGTAAATTGTGACAAAAAAAAATGGCAGCATTTCCCACTTCCTCGGTCAAAGCATTCGATTCACCGTCCTGTTGCTTTAAATCTCTTGTTTGCTGCTCCCACTCCTGCTGAGAGAAAACCTGTGCTGCCTTTTGATCCATAGGGCTTGAAACCAGTGTCTCTCTTTTTTTTTCTATTCATCATTACGTTAACATAAGCGTCTATATCAGTGTGGTTGATGCAGACCATTAGTTGCATTATGGTCCATTAGCATGTGTTATGGTAGAGAGATGGAGAGATATCTTGGGGTGAGAGGAGACGCAGATGCTCGGACTGTTTAAAAAGGAAAAAAAAAAAGCTCTCCATGCTTTTGGCAAATCGAGCTGCGCTGCTCCCACTGTGAGCACGGCACAAATACAGCTCAACATAATGCAGAAGCTTCGAGAAGGTTATTTAAATAAATAACATTGCTTAAAGAGTCTATAATAGCTAACTTCACTTAAAACTTTCATCTCTCTGAAGCCTCATGTTTTGACCTGGTAATATATCTAACTAGAACATTATATAAAATAGTCTTTTTTTTAAACTGGGAATATATGAACTGAGAATATATAGACCAGTGACAAAATAAAGCTGTAGAGTGTTGGGCTGCCGTGTGTCACCGAAACAGCTCAATAGGGCCTCGGTATTGATTATTCAAGCCTTAAGGGCTCTGCTGGAGGGATGGAAGTTCATTCTCCTAAAAGAAATCACCTTATTGTTTTGGCGATGGCATCAAACCATTCATTGACCCCTCATGCGCTGTGAATGAGGGCATTACATTCTGGGGGATAAAAATACTCCCAGTCAGTTTGCAGTGACCCTTGCCCTCCCAGGGTGGCAAGTAGACTCAAACCGCGCCACTAAAATTACCACTAGATCTCCTCCTGGCAGAGGTCATGTTCCTTTTTTGTTTTGTTTTTTATTTTTCCTTTAATTTGCTCCCTGTCTTTGCTTGCATACTGCCTTCTCGGAGAGTCTGCACACAGTAAAGAAATGAACACTGCCAAGCACTGCAGAGTGGATTGCAGGGCATCAAGCAGAGATGTCATCAGTGTGGCAGTGAATCATTTTTTCAAAGAATTATCACCCGTGGAATGAGGCAGAACACAAAAACTACCATTTGGTATCAGACAAAAGCATGACATGCTGTCAGGGGATTTTGTTGCTGCGACATTTCACTTGACACTTGCAGCCTACGCTTTTTGGAAGAATTGAACGAAAACAAAATGGACTGGGGCAGAGTAGAATGGAGCACACATCAAATAAATACTTATCTCTTCTTCAACGGGATGTTTGGCTGTCTGAACAGAGTGCACACAGGCTCATGCAGTCAT
The DNA here is from genome assembly GCA_034780415.1 of Cichlasoma orientale. Lineage (NCBI taxonomy): Eukaryota > Metazoa > Chordata > Actinopteri > Cichliformes > Cichlidae > Cichlasoma > Cichlasoma orientale. Next base: position 442,579 of record JAVDPK010002069.1, read on the forward strand.
TTGTATGACTCAGGCCTGTTAATGAAGGCCGAAGCCTACCAGCCCCAGCAGGCACCGACAGTAATCGGCGGCTAATGAAAGCTTTATAAAGCCAGACTTTGGTTGGCTTACAAGGTCCAGAAACGTTAAGCGGGGTGGATCTAGTCTACAATGAAGTCGGGGTGTACGGGAGGGCAATAGGAAATTGGCTGTTGTCATATTCAAGTTTGGTTCTGCTGGGTTAAGTTCACAAGGCAAATTGAAATGATTTAACTTGAGTGTGAAGCCGTTTCTGTTGCTATTCCCACCCCACCCCCCCACCCCCAGGCATTTCCTATGGGGACTCAAAGGACGGGCTGATGTTCAGTCAGAACTTTGGTCCAGTCCGACCCGTGAAAAAGAGAGATTTGCTTGTAAATGCAGCAAAATTCTTAAACTATTTATATTTTTATTGTTATTTTCCACCTGGCCTGGTTTTTACAGCAGAAGCTGATTTCAGCTCTTTTGTAAGTCTGCTGTTGTCACTCTCAATCTTTACACACTGAAACTGAAGCTTGCTGCGCACTCCAAACGTGTAATTTTTTCAGACAGCTGTGAAAGGCCAGCGACTGCATTTCTTAGCTTTTTCTTTTCGTGCCGTTTGCTTGTGGTGGGTAGCAGCCAGTGAATTTTGGCTTTGTCCCCAGCAATATTTACAGTTGTTTCTAAATAGAAAGTGGAAATGCATCTTTCATCCCTCTTCTGTTGTTTTTGTTGCTCTTCCAACTTCTGCCACCCAACACATTCATGTTCCCTGCTGCAAATATTGGCATATAGTACTGGATCATACTAATGACGGCTTTTTTTGTATGCATTAATATCTTAATAGGCTGTTACTGTGATGAGGTAGAATGAATTTATTAATAAGAATGGACGGATGTTCTTCTTTTTCCTCAAAGGAAAGAAACAGAAACGTATCAGAAAATATAGTGCTGTGCAAAAGTCTTGAGCCGCCCCTCATTTCTTTATATTTTGCTTCCAAGCAGCCAGACTTTCTTGCAATTTTTAAACTGGTCTTCAGAAATAGTTCTTCGGGCTTTTTGAAGTTATTTCAAAGTTTTTCTTTTGACAGGAGTGGCAGGGTTAAAAAAAAAAAAAAATCTACAGCGGATGAACAGTATCTGAAAGTCATGTCCTTAAGAAATATGAAGAAATCCAGCAAAAAACCTGACACAGGAACTTGGATCTGGCCCTTCAGCTGATCCATCTGCTCTTCGCCGAAGGCTCATCAGAAATGGTGTCAGTGGAAGGGTGGCTGTCAAGAAGCTATCCTGAAGGAAGGAAAACGGGTAGAAAAGGTTGAAGTATGCCAAATTACACAAGAACTGGACTGAAAAACAGTGGAAGCAGGTCGTACAGAGTTTTCTTCTTCTTCTACTTTTGGCTGCTTCCTTAAGGGGTCACCACAATGGATCATCTGCCTCCATCTCACCCTGTCCTCTGCCACGCCAGCCCTCTGCATGTCCTCCCTCACGACATCCATGAACCTCCTCTGAGGTCTTCCTCTTTTCCTTTTGCCTTGCAGCTCCATCTTCAACATCCTTTATCCAGTATATCCACTATACCGCCTGCCAAGATTTCACACCAGATGTCTTTCCTGATGCAACTGTCCCCATTAACTAGCTTGTGCACTGGATTGGGCCCCCACCCCCGTGGCTGGGTTAGAAGGTCTTATGGAGAGATGAATCCAAACTTGTAAATATGTACAGTGGAGGTCAGGAGAGAGGTACAACAGTGAGTGTCTACAGCCATCTGTAAGACATGGTGGAGGCTCTGTCATTATTTGAGGTTGCATTTTTCAGCATGATCCCAACATCTCAACATTAACAATGAATTATCCAAATAAAGACACACATGTTGAGTGTGGAAAATATTTGTGATGTTGCACTTTGCTGTAACGTATACGCTAACACGGATGTAAGTAGCGAAGTGAACAATGATGAGAGAGCTTGAAAGCGAAGTTCAATTCCTGCCTCACTTTAACACATCACATCCCTTTACTGTATAACTGGACCTTCACATGTTTGGACGGTCACGTCTCCTCCAGTTCTGCTCATATGCTGCCCATATGGTAACAAAATAGAAATAACATCTCACTGATCCCAGCAGCAAATGTAAGTAGCTGTTAATAATTTGGGCTTTTTTTCTCATACAATGTAATATTTGGTTCATTCATACTTAATTTCCTTAATCATGTTGCATGCGACTTGTAGGACATAAAACTCATTTTCAAAAGTTACACATCTACTGTAAGTTTTTCTTTCTGTTTCTTTTCCGTGGGGCTTTTAAGCAACCAAGCAAATACTTTGTTTGAACATCCTGTAGTAAACATCATGTACTTGAGATTGATGCCTTGTTTTACTCCTGGGACAGCCATACAGTAGATCTAAAGCACTTTCTGAGTTGCATCCCTAAGTTGGACTTTTAGGCGCAAGTAATCTGTAATGAAGCAAAAGCTGTTAGCACTAGAACTACCAGACTCCTGCCAAATGGCAGTTATACCGTTAAATCCCAAGGTGCTGCCAAATGGCAGCTGTGAACTGTGTCATGCAAATGAGGCCAGCACAACTCAAACACTAGACGACCCCCTTTTCATTTGTAAATGCAGCCGTTACCTGCCAGATCTGGAGTTTCAAGCACAGACCTTAGGGGGAGGGGTATGCTTGAGCAGAGCCTAGAAGTCTGAAATGTCTGAGACATCTCTCCTGAGTAGGGACTACAAGGGGCTTTCAAAATGCACTGTATCATTTCACTCATCACATTTACCATATAAACTTTTGACCATTTCATACATTTTCACATGCCCTTTATTCAGCATCGGTCAACAAGACAAAGTAGGCTTCCTATTGCCATGTACTGTAAGGAAAGTCTAACTGTAAATATCTGTAAAACTATTATAAATCATTTGTGTTCCGTAGTCCATACACAAATGCCCTACACAAGTGTAAAGCTGCCATTAACTTTAGAGTTTAAGTTTTTATTTGATAGTGTTTTGGCTTATTTTCAAATATTATTTAATTTGATTTATTTTTTTATTTTGAAGTGTTGAACTGCCATACTTTAGAACTCCATATATGTATATATATATATATGTTCTATGTGAATGTTGTGTTGTGTTTTTTAGGAATAGGGTTTCCCACTTTATCTCAGTATTGATGGACAGTTGTATGCAACTATAAAAAGACTGAAGATGACCAAAATATTTATCCAGCACATTTTTATTGGTATGTTTGTTACAGATTGTCTGAACACATCTGGCACTGCCACAACATCTCCTTTCTGCATTTTCCACATGTGAACTTGTTGCAAT
>JAVDPK010002069.1:449354-488649 GCA_034780415.1 Cichlasoma orientale
TATATATGTGTGTGTGTTATTCAAAAAAATCAACAGCTAATCTTGTTAGTACATGGTTGTGAATAGATGGACACACAGGGACTCTTAATACACAGAGTAGCATCACCATAGCTTGTTTTTTTCCCCATCCACATAAAAGTCTTTTACATGCATGAATATCTCAATTCTGTCACATTTGTTGCATAGCGAACATTATAGCCTTTGCCTCTCTGTCCCTGACAGCAGCATCATGAATCCAGGAATACTGAACTAGCACATTAGTGTGCACAAAAACCTCTGAGCTCATCAGTTCAAGTCACCGGTGAAATATGTTCTTTGTCCTTCTCATTCTTTCAGTCGAGAATGTTTCATTTCATTTTATTTTAAGCAGCAAAGTGATATTAGAAACAGTTCTTAAGTCTAACATGAACGTCGCGGCAGCCTTCAAGAAGTACCTGAAACCGTTGTTGGGGTAATGTCAGTTGTCACCCTGGACATCAACAAAAACAAACAAACAAAAAAACACAGCGCAGCGGTTAATCGGTGTTTGCTGGGTAGGCTCAGCATTCCTTAAATAGCTTGGACACCCAAATAAATGAGAAGCGTTTGATCTGCTTTCATTAGCTCTTACACAGGTCAGATGTCTTCGCTGCACAGACGTCTGACACCACAGTGACATGCCTTGCTCTGCAGTCAGCATTGTTAAATAATGCCAGCGATATCAACGCCGCGCGACCCGTGAGTTTGTTTTTACTGAGGAATCGAGGAGGTGAGCGCACTGTGCTGCTCTGAGGCTCAGACATCATTATTCAGCTGGCAGATTTAAAATCCCAAACCGTGAACAATGGACTCCCTCCAATGAGCCGATGTCTCTTTTGTTCTCTCCCAAAATAATTATGTTAAGAGCTGACTAAAAGCCTGTCCCTTCTCTTTAGGGCTGAAGTTTTATGCAGTAGTGTCAGTGGGAAGCGGGTTCTCGGTAATGTGGCGATCATCATTTTCCGAGGGGGCGGGGTCTGATAAACGCATGTTTGTGTTTCAGCTAAAAATGCTATCCAAGCAAGTTGAGCTTAACAGCTACAGCAGAATCACTGTGACATTTATTGATAATCATAAAAATATCATATGGCGTAGATTCAGTGGGTTCCACAGAGACCCCTGTGTTGTTGGCAGACTTTCGTGGCGTATTATTCCATGTTGAAGTCTTCCTCAGTAGGAAAGGTGATTGTTAGGTTGAGCTGACAACAGGTAGGCAGGAAATGATATTTCTCTGAAATCCTGGCTTAAATCTAGTTATATGTGAGCCACCATAGATGGGGCGCACTGGATAATGAGGGATGTTATTTAACCAGAAGGAGGCAGTGAGTGGGATGTGAAAAACATACCACACTAATAGGTACAAACTGTGTGAACCAGCACAAGCAACATGGCTGAGGTTGTTTTTTTCTCTCTCTTCATAATCAAGGGTGATAAAAAAATTTTTTTTTACACTGCTGTAAAAAACAATTAGCAAGAAAATATTCATCCTTAATGCGAAACATTCATATAGCTTTGAGTTTCAAACAATAATAACACTACAAACAGCTCACCTGGCTCCACCAGGAGGTATAAATGATGCCTCGGAAGATCCATAACTTGTTATACGTTGTTTGGTCGTCCCAAAAAAATGGCACATTATCTCGTCACTGTGCTGAGCAAAGAAGTTGCTCTTAATCTCGCAGGTGAGAGAAGTATTCATTTTTCCATTTAACTTCTCAGACGAAAGCAAATGAAGAGTTTCCAAAACGTCAGAATATTCCGTTCTTGGGTGGGAGTAGCGAGGATGTCTCCTCTTTAATGCGGCATGTATCACACAGCCAGGCAGTGCTCATTATGCTAATTTTAGTGAATTGTTGTCAACATGCTAGAAACAGACCCCAAATGTTTTCATCCTCGAAAGGGGGCTGCACTCTTAATAAGGTTAATAACCTGCTCTTAGCTATTTTTAATACTGGCATGAGCTCCCTGAGGAGTCCAGTGTTTCTGTTTGGCAACCAGTGAGTTGGCTCACTCATTAGGTCCTTCAGTCGCATCACAGAAGAGCCCGGCAGACAAAAGCTTTTAGCACACTAGTAGTAGATGTTCACACTGAACTACTTAAAAGCACAAGGACTGTGGCACCAGACGACCCTTTGTGCAGTGAGTTTTAAAAATATATATTATGCAGAAAAAGTTGTTACAACCAGCCAGTGCTTTTCCCACACTGGCTTTTGATGATGAATGATCCTGATGTGCTGCTTTTCTGCTAACATAAGCTGAGGTTTCTCTGTTTATATTTGCACACGTACAGTTTTACACAGAGGCAAGCGTTTGTTTACATTTCAGACAAACAATTGCAAAACGAGTGCAGACGTTTCTGAAATACAGTGCGGGTCATATAAAAATCTTTCTTCAACGCAAAGGATTTAGGAACCTTTAAATCTACAAAATTGGCTGACAGACAACTATTAAGGGAAATGTGCTGCTTTCTCAGTGTTGGGTCATAACTAGACTAAAGGTTTAGGCTTGAATTGCTAAACGAAGGCTGTGTAGTAGTGTCCTGAGTGGACCTGTAGCAGTGTCCAACCCACTGTCTGAGGAAACAGAAAAACAAGAATGAAGGTAATGCATTGTATCAAAGTACAGTAACAGTGTAAGATAGTACTGGTTATATTTAAGTCTTGTTACTCTGGAGTCAGACACCTGTACCAAATTCACTGCACTCTGACAGGTAGCATTCTTCCTGCCATTCTTCAGAGACATGCTCTCTGGTTTGCATCTTTTGTGCAGAAGATGTCAAGTGTAGGCTGTGCGGCAGGCAGGGCCGGACCCCAATGCAGGACACGTGAGAACAGAGTGGAACTCGAAAACAGCTTTAATGCTGGAGGCTTTTACAGTGTCCAAAAATACAGAAGTATAGAATCCTAATCCAAGGTAGGGAGTGTCCATAATACAAAAACCTTGGAGCACCTGATAAAAAGGGAAGCACGATGACGCAACAAGGAGCAGAGAAGAACCGAGGGTTTAAATACACACAAGGTAATCGGGGAGAGTGGAGACAGCAGGGAACAACAGGTGCACCAAAAGAGACTAAAGACACAAAGGATGCAAAACTGAACACAAAGCACAGGGACTGTCAAAATAAAACAGGAAGTGACCAAACAAGACACAAATGCAGATTTGACACAACACGAGAAATAGCTTAAACAAGAGAAGGGGGACACTGGAACACAGAGACGGGGGAAGACAGAGGCGGAATACAATAAATAAAGCAGAGTTAAACAACTATAACAAACTGAGAATCTAAACTTTAAGGAAACTAAAACACAACTAAAAACAGAACCACACAGAATAAACACAAAACACTGGGCAAACGGCCCAGGACGGTGACAGAAGGGTTCATACTGCTGCAGGATAAAGACCCCAAACCCATTTCAAAGCCTTAAAAGAACAACTTGAACACCAAAGAAAGCCAAGGAGTGCTGACTGTCTCTCCACAGATACCTAACCACAACGCTGCTGAACATTTATGCAGAGCAAGAATACAAAAAAAATCTTGACACCACAAAAAGTGCTTTAGAACATATTCAGATGGGGCTGGAATATCACGGGTTAACGGGTTTAGCGTGTCCTTGCAACTCAAGTAGATTCTGTCACTAAAGCAAAAGGCATAGCAGTCAGCAGTCACAAGGCAGGTGCTTGCACAGATGTGAATCATTTCTTTATGAAAAGTCTGCTTCCTTTCCGTGTCATCATCCTCCTCCTCCAGCTCCACGCACGTTAGCTTCAATTCTGTATGGTTCCCAGGTGGTTCCCTGCTTGTTTCATCTGGTAATAATTCTTGGAGGCTTGGACTGAGCGGTAGAGTATGTTAGTCATTAATATGGCTGTCAGCAGGAGTGCTTCCCCATCTCGCCTGCATTCCCGTGTGTAACATAACAGTCTGAACCCCAGGAGCGTGATTGTTTATTAAAAGTGTTCGTACGCAGGTTAGAAACGGTAACTAACGGTGCTAATATGATTTGCAACTGTGAATGGACCCTTTCAAAGAGTCACAGTGAGCGCTTTCTTGCATCCAGCACCAGAAAGGGTCGCTGTTGCCAAACGATCACAGGTGCAGGATGTGAGGCAGCAGAAGTGTTTTTGGCTCATCTCAAAGACAGCTTTGATTTCACTTCCTGAGGCAGGTGCTGGAAGGTTTCCTGTTTCTCTTGGTCAGTGAGGGATGTTTTTTGTCTTCATTTGCCAGCTAATGTGGTCTGCGTTTCCCTTTGGCTTGGGGATTCCACTGCTAAGAACAAGTGAAAGAGAGAGATATGAAAGGATGATGATGGGGAAAAAGAAACAGAGGGTGAATCTGTCCTTCCATTCCACTTGCCCGAGCATGCTCCCCAGTTACAACTTGTGAATGTCACGCAATTAACCAGCCTGTGATATAAGTTAATTAATAACACAGCTGGCTCGGAAGTGATGGAAAAAGAGGGAAGAAAAAGGCAGGTAAACACACGATAACAAGTATTAAGGGGAAAACACAACATCACCGTGTGATGTAACGAAATACCCAGTGGTGAGAAGTACTGCGCTTTAAGGAAAATCTGTTTAAGTGAAGAAGACAAAGGTAGACAGACACTATGTGAATACATAATATATAAATAAATTATGTATTGTCGGTTTTGAATGATAGCTGGAGGGAATCTCGGCTTTAAATGTGTCTGGAAAACAACCTTGTATGAAGAAGTAGAAAAGATCAAGAGAAAGCAGAACAGGCAGATGCAGAAGAGGAAAAAATGTTTGTCTTTGAGAAAATTAGAGCTTCTCTGAATAACCACTGTCTTTATCATGATGCGTGGGTGAGCTGCCAGAGGATTAGAGAGAGTGTGCGGCAGAGAGATAGATGGCGAAAGAAAAAAAAATCGCTCAACCTCTAACAAAGCCAGCAGCAGAGTGAAGATTGACACAAGGGTTCATGCGTGATTCACCTCTTTATCAGCATGTAGTCAGCAGCAGCAGCAGCAGCGAGTGTATTTGTTGTTATTTATATTTATGCGCGAAGAAAGAAACATGTACAGTGTGGACTTGGGAACAGCACTGCTGATTAGTCAGATTAAAGAAGACTGCTTAATGAATATCACCTCTTAATGTGTTTAAATCTAGGTCAACATTCTTCATGACTGCGTCCAAGAATTGAGCACAACATTAGATCTGAAAGGCTTTCAAGTCAAGCTCAGTTGCAGTCCCAGCAGATCAGCTGATCTCAGTGCCAGCCCATATTGGCTGATAGCTCGGCTAATGGTCTCATAGAGGGCACTAAAATCTGCACATCTGCAACCCGCCTCTACCCTCTACCTCCCGCTTTATCGTGTTGTTTGACTTAAAATGTTGTCTATGACGTGTATTCTTCTCAGTGCACCTCACCTCCAGTTTTCACTGCTTGCGCATGGAAAGACGGGGAGGTCCAGGAATATAGAGATAAAACCACATATAAGTTACTACACTATATTGGTCTTCACTGAAATTCAGCCACCTACGCTGCAGATTATGAAAAACAAGAAATATGTCAATCTTCTCAAGCTGTTTCTGAGACTTCCAGTGATTTAACCCACCACAATCACTGTCTTGCAGCCATGAAGTCGGACCGTAAGCGTCTGAAGGCAGAGAAGGCAGACCTGGTGAATCAGATGCAGCAGCTTTATGCCACACTGGAGAGCCGAGAGGAGCAGCTCCGCGACTTCATACGCAACTATGAGCAGCACAGAAAAGTATGGCACCCGCTCTCTAACTGCATAGCAGACACACACACACATCCATACAGAGCCTCTCTTTTGTAACTGGATTAATTTGATTCATGCAGCATGAAAATATCTGTTTAGCAGTTTAGCGCTAATCTACTTAATTGAAAAGACCGTTGCTTACGATTTCTCCTTTTTTGTGGTATTTAGATGTTTATGCATATGTGTTGCTGTTGTGCTATATCTTCACATTTCCAAATAAAAACAGCAAAAGAACACGGGAGGGTACCTGATATGGAGGAGCACTTTTTTATATATATTTCTGTCATCTCAGGGGGAAAAAAAAAAAAAAATCAGATTTAAAAACTAAAAACACCAACAAGCCAACGTTGAAAGAGCCGCTGCCTTTCATGTTTGAATCATTCTGTTTAGTCACGCTTGATGTGTGAACCAATCCATCAGGATCTGTGTGTCCACTAGGAGAGCGAGGATGCAGTAAAGGCGCTGGCCAAAGAGAAAGACCTCCTGGAGAGAGAAAAGTGGGACCTGCGGCGTCAGACCAAGGAAGCCACGGAGCACACAGGGATGCTGCGGTCCCAGCTTGATCTCAAGGAGAACCGCATCAAGGAGCTGGAGGCTGAACTTGCCATGGTGAGAGAGAAAGGCAAATGAGGTAGAGAGTCAGCATTGCATTGCCGGGTTTTTAGAGTCTCCGTTTTTGGAATCAGATATTTAGGAAGATTTCTAATGCCAGAGTGCCATTTTTCTTTCAGGCAAAATACCAATGTTGATAAAGTGTAAACAAAGTAAAGGCTGATTAGTCAAAGAATGGCACAGGTTCAGTTTGTACAGTACATCTGTTTGTCACTCTGCACTGTTTTGGGTAAACTGCATATAATCGAAACAAGGAAAGCCTTTGAATGTACACCATAGCCATCATTCATGTCTCCAACCCCCCCCCTAGATGAGTAACTGTGTCAATCAGAGAATGGAGTTCCGGGTGTTTGAGCGGCTTGTGGACAGGGACTACTCTCCTAGGGTCATGGCGGTAAGACGGGCCCCAAGATTTAAAACTTGCCACTCCCGCCCCTGTGGAATTCTCTCCTACTTGTGACCTATTTGTTGTTTTGGAAAGCCTCTTCCTCCTCCTCAGATGCACGTTTTTTTTTTTTTTTTAAAACTAACCCTCAGCCCACCCTGATTGATCCCAGTAATCCTAACATCAGTGGTCCCACAGATTCCCACTGTAATCGATCGGAATGTGTTTCGGGTCTAATTGAACGTTGAAATGCTTGGGGGAGGAAAAAAAACCTCTCAATATTCTGACAACTAATGATCATGTTGAAGGTTTGTGATTGTATTCTGTTTTGCATGACAGAGACTGTGATTGATAATCGTCTGACTGCTGGTAGATAGAGATGATTGCAGTGAAGCTGATTGTGCTAGTGATTTGCAGCCCACCGCCGCTTGGCATGATGATACCGTTTGCACAATAACCAGATTTCAAGCATTTGTAAAAACCATGTCAAGGCTAATCAGAACACGCGCACACAAAGAAACACATTTTTTCTCACAAAGTAAACACGCACAAACACACCGGCACAAAATAAACACGCACAAACACATTGTCCAAGGCTCCAGCGGCTCATTGTTACTCCTGCAGAAAGGCACCACAGAACAAATATGTTCATTAAAGTCATAGAAAAGCTTAATTGTTTTCAGTGTCTCCGTTTCTGCACCCCAACAACCCCGAGCTTCCACCCCCGTGGATACAAACAACGAGCACCTCCTCCAGATATTCTGTCAGAGCTCTCAGGAGTGGTAGCAAAAGATTTCACAAAACAAAAGGAGAACAAGAATATAACTGCATTTTTAATGAGACAAGAGCCACATAACGAGCCCAGGGGAGAACTCGCATATCTGCATGTGCTTAGAGACTTGTAGTAGAAATCTGAGCACAACATGTATATGCGCGCGCGCACGCACACATACGCACACACAACATGCGAGAAAAAAACAAAAAAAGAAAATGCCAGCCCACTCAGATGTGAGCGTGCTGAAGTGAGGAATTTTGATTGTGGCTCATTGTGGGGTTGCTGTCTGACTGATTACCTGCGTCTGTCTACCTCCTCAAGGCGAAACAGTCGCTAGCCACCCTGACCAAGGATGTGCCCAAGCGTCACTCACTGGCCATGCCCACGGAGGCAGTAGTCAACGGAAACAACCAGGAGTGGGTGATGCAGGCTGATCTACCCCTGACTGCTGCCATCCGACAGAGTCAGCAGACCCTCTATGTCCACACGGGGCATCCCACTGACAGGCAAGGTAGGCCCGCGGGAGCACCAATAACACCTTCATCCTGTACATGAGCTGACTGACATGAAGCGGTTTGACCATCATTTACCCTCTGCATGCTCATGTGAACCTGCTTCACACATATTCACTCCTACCATCCGCTTAGTATGACCACATCGTTGGCCGACGACGACGTTCCAGTTGTGACGTGTCATGCGCTTTCTGTATTAGTTAAAGTGCCGGTTTTTAAAACTTTATCGGCTTTGCAGCTTCCGTTTGTCTTCTCGGTACTTGAGAACGGCAGCAGCTGAGGATCAGTTGTGTCTTAGTACCTCTATGTTCAAGGTTTGAGCTAGATATATGGAATTCAAGCTGTAACTTGACCCAGTTTTTTAATTTCATTTAAGTTTTTTTTTCCCTTGTTGCTACCTGGCTTTGTGATTTATTTTTTTTGTTGTTTTTTCTCTTGGCCCCTGTTTTTACTTTTCAGCTCTCTCAAAATATTTTCCGCAGTAGCTGTTTGATTTGAGTTACATACACCTCCTGGGATGGAGAAGAAACAGCCTCTCCTGTCACAGCGCTCGCCCTACACCGAGGCGTTCGTGGCTGAGACGCATTGCAAAACCACGTTTAAAAAATTCAGAGCAAATGTCTTTTCTTGTTTAGCTCAGTCACTTTGAATTGTGTGACTGCTTGCAGATAGAAAATAGAGCTGCGGTTTGTTTTTAGCAAAGCGGCCAACCCGGCGCCGATAACCCTTCTACAAAACAGGAAGGTCTTTGGTAAATTCGGATGACTAAATAACATATAACAAGATATAAGACTGGGGGTTTTTTTGCAATGCAAAAATTCTATCATTATGGAAATTGTAGCAGGAACCGAAGCTTTCAGCTTGAGAGGTTCAGCTAAACTTAAAAGCAAGAAAAAAGGAAGACAGGAAGGAAAAAAAGACTTATAACCTCAGCGTAGAACCATCACCTCCCGCTACACTAAAAAAGAAAGATCTGCACAAATTAGCCTCATAGCCACCAGAGTCTGAGTCCATCTCAGTCCTTCCAGAGGTTGCTTTAAAGGGCAGTTATGGGTTAATATAGGTTTCTGACTAATTGGGGGCATCTTAAGAAAGACCCAAACAAAGCCCCCCCCCCCCCCCAAAAAAAAAAAAGGACAGGAAAGATGTGTGAACAGTCACGAACCCTAAATTGCTATGCAATTGGTTGCACTGTATGTATCAGTCTCACCGCTGCACGCACACACTCTCTCAACCTCTGTGAAGCTGTTTTCACTGTTGCTTAGCAACTGCAGCTGATTGCAAATAATTTCAGGCTTTTGGTTACAGACTTTTTTCTTTTTTTTTTCTCCCCCAAAATACATTTTTATTTAAGGGTGTCGTGCCATTATTGAAAAGAAACAGATTTTCCCTGTTCTCTACTTTTGGTACACCCAAACACCCAGGAAAGAAACAAGCTTCTTCTCTTTTCCCTCTCGCCCCGTTTAGTGGCTGCCGTGCGGGTGAGCCCGTGCCACTCGCGCCAGCCCTCCATCATCTCCGACGCCTCTGCGGTGGAGGGAGACCGGTCGTCCACACCCAGCGACATCAACTCGCCGCGCCATCGGACTCACTCCCTCTGCAATGTAAGAGCTGCCCACCACCGCACCCTCCCAAGTAGTCACCTTACTGTAGTAACTGCTGGCTGCCCTTGCTGCCTGGCTGCTGTCACCATCGTTCTGGCTGAATTCATGTTTGCCCCACGCAGTCTGTTGTGTACTTGCTCCGCAGCAGTGACTTGAATTTATGTGAAAACCAGTTGTGGTTGTTTGAATAAGTGCATGCCTTGGCACCATGTCAAGTGTCACTTCCCTTCTCTGTTGTGATCTGTATCTTGTGGTTTTTATCGCCCACTCTGCACCCTTTCGCTGACTTCTCTGGTATCTCATCTCTCTCTCTCTTCCTTTGCCCATCTCTTCATCTCCTCCTTCCCTCCTCTCCCTCTCTCTTTCTTCCTTCAGTCCCTAGAAGATCTGGAGGAGGCGAAGCGTAAGAAGAAGAAAGAAAAGATGGGGCTGGGTTCTTTGTCGCGCGTCTTCGCCCGAGGAAAACAACGCAAGTCCCTCGACCCTGGTTTGTTTGATGGTACTTCAACACCTGATTATTACATAGAGGAGGATGCAGACTGGTAAAGCACACACGCCCGAGTGAACCACCTGGAGAGCCTTTTTTTTGGCAGTTATCAGAGGACAGCGGTTGTATTTCTGAGCGCATGCGTGAGAGGACGGGTGTGGGTTTGATGCCAGTGTGTACAGATAAAATAATGTGTGTACCCGTGTAGTCTCACATGCACGCATGCTTGCGTTTGTATGGGAGTGAGAGTGCGCGCGTGTTTGTGTGTGTGTGTGTGTGTGTGCCACCCATAGTCAGCGGCCATGTCAGAAGCCGGAGGCGCGTCTTGCTTCGCTGAAGTGTAAACCTAAAGAGCAAATTGCACCTGTATGTATGTATGTATGTATGTATGTATGTATGTACAGCCCTGTAAATAGCGTGGAGCGTGTAACACGGCAGCAATGTGGACATGTTATGTTGTATCTGCCCTCCAAAACAGCTGTGTTATCTGATCTTTTAACTGTTCTTTACATTTTGACTTTTTGTTTTCACTCAACTGGAAACTTGAAGGACTGCTGTACTTGTAAATAACAGTTGATGTGCACTTTGTGCGTGTAAATGTCTCCTTGTCCTGAATGCCTTTTGTTATTTTTGACATGTACTCCCTTCCTCCCGCTGCCTCTTAACTTTATCTCCTCCCTGTTTATTGTCCTGCTTGGTCCATCTCCTCCTTCCACACTGCCATGATGAGAACAGTTTCCTGTAGGCAACATGCAGACTCCTTAAATTCACCACCAGTTCGGTTGTCGGGTGCACATCCCTCAACCGCCCAAAAAAAAAAAAAAAAGACTGTGGAGAGGCAATCCTTGATGTTTACTTAGAGAGACTTCAAAGAAGCTGCTACGAGAGGAATTAACTTTCTATGCAGAACAGTTTGTTCCCCTGCATTTGGAAGCCAAACAGGAAATGTGAGAAATGTGTTTTCTATCTGCTCAGATAGAAGGTACATGTGTGACATGCATGCACGTAGTCCCGGTCCCTAAATGCATGCTCGGCAACCCTACTACAAAGAAATGTCTTTCCCTGGGTATGTTTTCAAGAAGCTGATAAACTGTTTGCTTTTTTTTTCTTTTCTTTTCTTTTTTTAAAGAGAGGTCAGTTACTGATTTCATGTTCATTCATAATTTTCCTCATTTCAAATTAATTGATAAGATTTGCAAACTCGACCCTTTGCTCTTCAAGCAGTGCTCAGATGAATGCTTATGAGCTTAACATCCCAAACTGCGCATAGTTTAGTTTTAATCTGCACCTGCAGGGCTCTTTATGCAAAATTACATTTGAAATATTAAAGGTCAGCAAAGCATACAGTTGCAAAGAAAACTCAGCATTACACTGAAATTTGAAATAATTATTCCACAGTGTTTGCAAGGCTTTGTGCCTTTCTCTCTCTCTCTCTCTCTCTCTCTCTCTCTCTCTTTTTTAAAGCTCTTACGGCTGCTTGTATCTGTTGCTGTATTAATACTCTAAAAAGCAGCTGGGAGCAAGATTATTCTGGAAAAAGTTAAAATAAGAAGGCTATTATCACAAAATTCACAGCATAAACGTCAATTATTCTCGCATTGCAGATATTCAGCTGATAGTCAAAGTTTTTCCAGACCTCTGGAATTAAGGCCACGTTAAGAGATAAGGCGAACTTCCAATTAAGAGGTGCAGACATTAAATGAACTACAATTGAAGGTTAAAAAAAAAGAATCAGGATTTAAGCATCCTAATCAAGCAAAGGCATACCTCCTCCCGCGACCCCGTGACCTCAACAAAATTTCCAATGTGGAGTTTAAGCTGTAGCTGAAAATAAAGCAATTAACATTGGGCTAAAGGTTAATAGCATTATTTAAGTAAAAGAATGTCCACAGACGTTACATTAGTTGCAACCTTTCATTGGATTGAGTCGGAGTCTGCACTGCCACGCCCCAGGAAATCTTTTCTCTCCCCGATATTAAACTAACACTGGGTGTTTGTTGACCTCACCGGAGACACTAGAGAGTTCCAGATCACGGTGGAGCTTCATTTAACTGCGGTGCTCGTCAAAAAGCGCATCCACATAAGCAGTGAGGAGATCGTCCTTGAACTACATTTGAGTTCACAGTTATTGGATTTACAGGTAAATCGGTAATTCAAAGATAAGTCGTTATGAATTAAATTGTATGTATAGGAACAGCAGTTTATGTTTAAATTCATTGAACAGTCAATGAAATGTATGAAAATCTATGCTATTTTTTTTTTTGTCATTCAGCTAACTTTTATGATCCTCTGCTGACGAGGAAACAACATATCAAAAGAAAAATATTATGTAATTTTAGCTTTTGATCCATGGTCTGTTTTTTTTTTGTTTTTTTTTTAATTTCCCACATATATTTTACTTTTTGTAAATGAGATAACATTACAGAAATAAAATGAATATTATTATTAAAGAGTTTTATTTAAAGTCAAAGATGTAGGCCTCGGTGGAGGACTTCTATTCTGAAGCCCTGAGATGTTTCGATGTGGATAGTAGCAAACTTTTAAAGGCATGGCAACAAAGTTACGCTCAAAAGAACTAAATGAGAAAAATAAGATTATTTTAAAATAAAATAAGTAACGCTGAATTCCCACGTGGCTCTCCTCTCTTTCCCTTTATTAATGTTTGTTTGTGTGTGTGTGTGTGTGTGTGTGTGTATAAGTGTTCATTTGTTGTGATATGACTCTAATCCAGATTTGTCCTGGTTATGCTGGAGGGGGAGTTACCATTTTTAACACATGCCTCAGTTTCCCTCAGCCCTGCAATTCCATCTGTGAGAGGACTGCTTCCCGAAAGCTTCCCAATGGCCTCCTTTCCTCTCTTTCCCAATTTCAAATCATTCATAGCCAAAAGCAATTCTTCCTCTTGCATTCTATTGGAATCAATAACTAGAAAAAAAACCCAACAGTGGTGTAGAGGAGATGTGGCCATGTCATATTGTTGGATCCGATCTCATATGTGTCAACACATAGTGTCAATAATGTTCTGCTTTGATATGACTCCTGACCTCTAACACTGACCCCCTCTTGTCTGACCTCCATCAGACTGTCGACACAGTGAGGCGACCCAAGAAGCAATCAGTCAGACTCACTGGGACCAAGGTGCACCAGTTCCTGTGGCTTTAAAAATGAGTCGTGCTGGGTTGCAAACTGTGTTTGCAGATGTCTTCTAACTCTTAACATCACAAAATAACTTTGGAGTTAAGCACTTCTTCAAGTTGAATTTAGCTCTAATGACAGCCATCTGAAAACAGCTGAGTGCTAACGCATACAGTAAAATGCATCCGAGGGCTTTTTTTTTTTTCTTCTTCTTTTCCTTTCCTGTTTTACTCCAACACTAACAGTCCGGGCTGGTCTCCATACTCGGCAACACTGGCTACTTTTAATTTTGCAGTTACAAGTAGAGTTTGGGGGACATACACTGCTTAGCAAAGACTATAAGAAGAGTAGCTGTAGCGTTACACATCTACATAGAAACTTACTTATAAGCCTTCTCATCGAACCCCCCCTCTCCCACAAAATGTCCAAAACATTAAATTACTTTTTAAACATTCTTTTAATAAATTCAAGCTGTAGCTCGTACTTGATTAACTGGAAGACTGGAACAGACTGGATGTACCCACGTATTTATCATTCAGACACCAGCATTGATTTCCTCATCTACCTCTCAAGATGGCAAATAATCTTATTAATCAAAATGCCAAACTGTTACTTAAAGGGACCTTGTAGTGTATCCACTCTATTTATCCTCCCTCACAGCAGTGAAGAGCCACCATGGGTGATGTAATCAATTCGGCTGTAATTCATTTTCTCTCAGTCGTCATCTCAAATATGCTGCTATATTATAGCAATAAGGTCCATTAAAGTAGCTGCTGAAGGGCGCACGTAAGGCTCAGTGTCTCGTCTAAAGCGTAGATAAAGGAAAAGGAAACAATCCATCATGGTTTTTATAGACTACACACAAAACTTATATCCTCACATACATTTATATCACTCTGTCGCTGACCCACTCTGCTTTCAGTGATGTTTTCTTTATTATGATGCTCTCCAGAATGAAAAATGGACCTTGTACACGGACGAGCGTGCATCTTTGACCAAAGAGCATATTTATTCAACTTAATATGAACTGCTCTCAGAAGGGCCCTTAGAAATGTACCGTCATTTTATGCATCTCTCTTTGGAGAGCGCATAAAAGCATCCAGCTTGAGACGAATTACCAAAGGCAGGTTTAATAAAAATCAGTTTACTCAGACCCTCCAACCATCCAGTCGTGAATCTCCTTTGAGTAAACATACAATGGTACAGTAAAGGCTGCCAAAAAGTAGGGTTGCCATGTTTTTGTTTTTTTGTTTTTGTTTTTTTGTTGCTAGAAATGAGACATAACTGGAAAATAGAGGAAATTGTGAAATTTTCAAATTGAATGATTTTAAATAGAGAGCAATAAAATTCACCTTCTTTTCCAGTTCAAAAAAATTAAATAAAAAATGGCAGTGGTGATTGCAGTGATCAGCAAGGAGAGCAAATATTGCCCGATCTTTTATGCCAGCATTATTAGGTTCACAGGAGTTTTGGATAAAGCTCACATTCAGTCACCGGGTAAGCCAGTAAGTATGGCTGTATTCTGAGTGCCGAAGGTAATGTAGAGGTTTTCAGAAAGGATGGAATGAGACAGGGCGCTTTGAGGAGTGTCGTGTTCATTGTAAGACAAAGAAGTGCACAGTGAGTGCTGCAGGGCCGGGGGTCCTCTGAGCACAGTGACAGAGAGCGTTTCATGATGCTGGACACGCTTCCGAGTCCAAACCTGATACCAGGTTGCCACCCGCTGGTTGGGGATAGTTAAATGTTGCTCACATTTTTCAAATGAAACAACACTGCAATATTTTTGGGATTCATTCAGGCAGGACTGAAAGTGGCAGAATTTACTCACAGCCAATTATAATATCGGGAGGGAGATGTGTTCTTAATGCATCGAAATTTCTCATACATTTCCTAATTGCATGTTTTAATATTTTCACAGAGCTGTTGCTGCGGGCTAATTTAGACAGATGAATCATGTTAATTCAACAGCTCAAACAGCTGCTGGTTTAATGGACTTCTTAAGTGAGGAGCTTGTTTATAAAAGCTGCAACTTTGTTTACAGCATTACTGGCAAACACTTGGCTCACTGTCACGCAGCCAAAAGCTTAGGATGTCATTAAAAGCGTGTTTATGCCCTCACCCCCCCCCCCCCCACTGGGCTGATTTTATATGAAACACTTTTGTTGTTGTTGTTGTTGTTGCTGCAGCACATTAACGTTTTCTTTTTTCATTGCTCACTATACCCACTGCCACCTCTGCCTTCACTCACAACCACAACTGCATCACCCATGTGTCTACCCCCACCCCCGCCCCGCATCCCCTCACCTACCCACCCAGACTCAGATAGCCTCTCCAGCCCCACTCGCCTCAGCCTGTCGGACGGGTCGGAGGACCAGCTTGACCGCCTCCAGCAGGTGGAGCTGGCCAGGACCACACCCATGTCTCAGTGGCGGGCAGGCACCGTGCAGGCCTGGCTGGAGGTTGTCATGGCGATGCCTATGTACATCCGCACCTGCTCGGAAAACGTCAAGAGCGGCAAGGTGTGGTATTACCTGACGCTGCGTGTTTGCTCTCAGTGCGCAGCCTGTGTGCGTTGCATGAGTTTGCAGCACAGTTGGTCTGAGTTTAAAGGGTCGACTTTGACATTTTGCAGGTTTTACTGGGATTAACGGATGAAGACCTGGAGCTGGGTTTAGGTGTCAGCAGTTTGATGCATCGTCGGAAGCTCCGCCTGGCCATTGAGGATTACAGAGATGTTGAGAATGGTAGAGGGTAAGGAAGAGCCACGGTGGTCCTTATATTACTTGATAGTGTGTGGGGGCCATCTGTTGGTGACTTATGGTATATGCATTCACATAATCCTTGGATGACCGCTGAATCCCAGGAGCCAGAAAAATAGCTTCATAAAAAGAGATCTTTAGACATAAAGTTTAAATAAATGCAAAAGTCCCAAAAGTTTTACAACTCTTGAAGGTTTCCAGCATATCAAAAGGACGTGCAACTGAAAAAACTGTGTCTAGTTCCAGTATGAATCTTATGATCTTTCAGACAACTTTTTTTTTAAAGAACATTTTTAAGACTTTTTTTTGGTGCCTATACTGAATATCAAACAGTGAAGATAGGCAGGAAAATGGGAAGAGAGCAATAAGGCCACCTGCATCATCAGCTGCAGCATATACGGTTGCCTGCTCACCCACTGAGCCTCCCCGGTGCCCATGTTGTGATATTTCTGCCAAGTAACATGTTTGGTATCAAGGTGTCTGGGTTTTGAAATATCCAGTTCAGCGACCCTAAAGCACCGAAGTATTACATTTGAAAAATTTAACAGCAGCGTGTCTTTCCAGAGTCTGCTTTCCCCTCGCTCTGGCCTTGAAGTGCAAAGTTGAAGATTTACCTGTGAAAGTGCTTTATAGCAAAGGAATAATCCCCTTTAAACCTGTCCACGGTCAGTTCTGCTGACGGGAAAATACATTTACATATAGAATATTTATGTCTGCAGCTTTATCATTGGTTATCATTGTCTGATAATCTATCAGCATCTTGATTAGTCAATTTTTGATAAAAAAGCAAGGAAAGTTTATTTATATAGCACCTTCTGTTCATTCAAGGTGCTTGATATTTATTTATTTGTTTATTTGCTAACAGATTACTCAACAAACCATTTTGCACATGGATGTAATTCTTCTATGCTTTGGCACCTCATGTGATGCCATTTACCTCCAAACAAACACGCTGCTGTTCATCAGGTATGCATTGAGCCACGTTCACGATCTCATTTCAGTGTGGTAGCACGCTAAGTTTTTACCTGACGATATAATTTGAAGAAAAATCAAGAGATGGCAAATTATCATCATTCATACCTTACAAAATGAATTTAATGACAATCCCTTCAGCGATCTCTCTCTGAATCACAAACTTCGACCTCATGGTGGTGTGAGCAGGTAGGTCAAAGCTAGCCTTCAACATCTTGAGATGATGAAAAACATCTTCATGGCTAAATACCACCTGATAACAGAAGAGTGATTTCTCAGGTGAGCTGACCTGTTATACCGTCTGTCTGCAGGCTGTCCAAGGCTGCAGATATGGACCACCACTGGGTGGCGAAAGCTTGGTTAAGCGATGTGGGCTTGCCTCAGTACTCCCAGGCGTTTCACAATCACTTGATAGACGGGCGAGTCCTGAACTCTTTGACACGCCGGGACCTCGAACGTCACCTCAACATCACCAAGAAGTTCCATCAGGTCAGCTTGCTGCTGGGCATTGAACTGCTGCAGTTACTTCATTTTGACAAGGAGGTAAGTGAGAAATCCTGACAGCAGTGAGTATAATGAAGGGCGACAAAGTAAAGGAAAGGCAATGACAGCAAGGTGCTGCAGCAAGGTGTTGAGGCCTTGACACCTAGGGGTGAAAGGCCCTTTATTTTGTCACCCCTTTGTACTTGGCTATGTTCACAGCGCAGCAGAAACACAATAGATCTGTGAAAGTGTTTGTTAAAATGTGTTTCAGGCGCTGCAGGTTCGCCGGATCCAGTGCGAGCACCAGAATGCGGATCCGCTGGTATGGACCGCGCATCGGGTCATGAAATGGATCAGAGATATTGACCTCAAGGTGAGAGAAGGTTCCGCTTAAACACTGAACACATGGAAGCTAACAGGTCAACAGGTCTGACTTGTAAACAATATCATTTTTGCAAAAGGGAACGAGTTTACAGACCAGAACAAATCCAAGAGGTTCAGGGTTTGATTCCCAGATTATGCAGGGGGAGAGCCAGAGAGGGCAGAATAAGGCAGTTGTTTCAAAAGTACACACATTCATACAGATACTTGTGTTAAAAAATACTAAGTTGAAGTACTGATTAAATTTCTTTACTTAAGTGAAAGTGAAAAAGTACAGGATCTGAAATGTGCTCATAGTATAAAAGTCAAAAGTGGAAACTAGACCTCATGTCATATTAATATAATAACAAATCAATAAGAATTCACAGGAACATAAACACAAATTTCAACCCAAGTTCTAATCAAATGAATACGTTCGGATTGAATATCTGTTAAGCAGAACACAAACAGAGGAAAAACATTTGCTGTTGCCTCCACATTTAAGGAAAAGGAACACAGTCAGGGGTTAGGGTGGGATTTACGGTGGCTCAGGTGGAACGGCGGGTCGTCTACCAATCGGGAGGTGAGTGGTTCGGTCCCCGGCTCCTCCCGTCTATGTGTCGAAGTATCCTGGGGCAAGATACAAGATTACAAGATACAGTTTGTCAAATATCACTAAGCGGCCCTTACATTTAAAAATAACCTCTTCTTCTTCTTCTGTCCTCCCTTTTTACATCTTTCTCCATCTCTGAGTTAAAGTTGGGATTAAAATTACATTCCACTTAAAAACCATTACCTCCTTTGTGCTCATTCCTCTTCTGTAGTGCTGACGTACTGTGACCACAACTTGTGAACATCTGCACCAAAAGCACCGTTCCAGATTGTTCTGGCCCACTTTAACCCCTGAGTATAAATGCAATAAATGATGCATAGATTTTATATTTGTTCCTCTTGTAAGCACCAGTGATGGAAGCACCAATAGGATTGTCGTTTAAGACTTATTATGTCCTCCATTTACACTCAAATTGATTTGATGTCTAGAAGGCGCGCAGTGATGTGAAATAGTTGGTCGTTAACTGAGTATTTGTACTTAGTTACTTCTCACCTCTGGAATGAGGCAAAGCAAGATTTTATTAGAGATACTAAAGCTGCTGTTTCAAAGAGAGAAAAGCAAAGCCTAGTAGGTGGGCAAAAACAAACCCCTGTTTAATCAATAAATAAATCAGGTGGTCCTAAGCACACTGGTGCTTGGTAGTGGCTCTCCCCAGCTTTTATACTCTCAGTGCTAATTGCCAAGCGGAGTCAGTTGAGTGCAATTCCTCTGGCTCCACAGCAGAAAGGATTCAGGGGAGAGAGCAGTAGTAGGGCACTCAGACAATAAAACACAGTAAGCCTGCTGGGGCCATGACAATACTGTTTGTGCTACATAGACGCGCTACCGCATGAAGACTCTTATGCTTGCTCAGTGCTCCATGTCTCCACAGAGTGATAGCACGCCTTTGTCATTTACTTCTGAACTGCTACCAGTTGATTACAGCACCTGCCAGATTACAGCCTTTGTGCGACCACATTCAGCGTGTACAGATAAGCATGTTTGGATGGTGTCCGGTTAAACTCCTCAGGAAGCTGGAACTTCCACTGATATCGACAAAGGAATCCATATCCTCTTTGTCTCAAACTTTTACCCAATTTTTTTTTTAGAGATTGTACATATCCTACTCTTTGATTAAGTAATGACCAAAAGCATTTTACCAAGAATTTGAGATTTGATGTTATGAATGAAATAGATCAATTTTTGTCCTTGTCTCTGTCTGCCTGTCCAGGAATTTGCTGAGAGTCTCCTAAACAGTGGAGTTCACGGTGCTGTCATGGTGCTCGACCCCACTTTCAACACCGACACAATGGCCACGGTGCTAGGAATCCCCAGCAGCAAGCACATGGTTCGCCGACACCTCGTGGAAGAGATGAAAACACTAATTGGCCAAGCCAGGTGAGCGAAACATTCGCAGAGATTTACGCTTATCGTAGTCTGTGTTTTCTAGTGTTATTTTTATTATTATTTTGGCTGACCCTGCTCCTGTGCATGCTTTCTGTAGAGCGGATGCCAAACAGGAATACGAGTGTTTAGGCCTGGGAACACCACCTACCATCCTTCGGCAGAACTCTTTGGGCAGACCTCCTAGCTCTGCCGGCCGGCACACCGATGAAGAGGGCTCGCTGAGAAGAAGGGCGGTCAAGGTGGGGAAAAATAAAACCTTCACTAGAAACTAAGTTGCTTTCCCTCAATTTCAGCCTTTGTGTCAAATTAGATTTATGCTCTTTAATATAGAGAATACATTTGATTGATTAATCAAATCAATTATTAAATATTAAATTAACTGTAAGGATGAACAATATCATCAGTAGGACAACTAACTGGAAAAATTGAGGATTTGAAGCATAGACTGTACATAAAAGATGGAAATCTTTTAAAAGCCTCCAGTTGAGATTTTTGGTTGTTGCCATGTAGGGTTTTTGACACCAGATATCAACAACAAGGCGTGGATCTGAATGAGAAACCCTGAACACTGCTTCGCTTATATTGCAGCAACTTGTCAGTCACAAAGTAGCTCAACCCTGAAGCTAATTTAGAATTTAGAAAGCAAAAAAATTCAGACAATAAAAACTAGCCATTGAGACTCTCAGCTCCCTGTTCCATTTCTCAGACCCAGAAGCTACTTCCATCTTCATACACGGTCTATCATTTGGAGTAATGAATACATTGTTTCTGTGCTAGCCTCCAGCAGGATTCAGCCCCAAAGCCCGCAATGGGCGGGACTTGAGTTGCCATAGCAGCTACGGCTCCCTGCCTAGGGAAGTTCGAGACCACACTCCGCCCAGGGCCGAGGGAAGCCCGATCCGCGGTTACACCAGCATCGAGGTGACCAACGTGTGAGGTCATCAGAGTGCGACAAACACCAGTCATTCACTTCATGACCGCTAAATGTACAACATGGACATGTGTCATCCATGTGCACGCAAACATGGGATAGTTATTTTTTTATCTAAAGAGGAGCCTTTACGGGACAGCTTGCACTTTGTAACAAGGAAAGGATTGTTTGTTTGTTTTTTTTTGTTTTTTTACAAGTTTCCTGGTTTATAGAGAGTTTTGGGTCAGTGGTGTTTTAGCGTCTTTAAGGACAGAAAGCTCCCTCCCCCAGAATCAAGATGAAGATGAAGACCTGAGCTACATGAATATTTTTCTATTCTTGTGCGTACACCGGGATGTGACTAGCTGATATGTTTTTGTTTTTTGCTGACTAGTTACTGTGAGCAGTCTGTTTCTCTGAGGGCAATGAGATTTTAAAACGACTGTTTGTATTATACAGGGTACTTGATGACAAAAATGAAAAACCGTTTCATATCTGTGTAAGTTGCTCTCGTCTCATTCAATTCTGCTGTTTGTGATGCCTTTGTCAATGTGACTTAGCATTAAAAAAAAACAACTTAAAAAGACTTGAACTGAATTAAAAATTTTAGATTTTATGTTTGATGGTCATTTTTCATCTTGCACATTTACACTGTTGTCTCTAAGCAAATGTAGCACCTCTTCTGATGTTTTATACTGTGCAGTAAAAGTAAAATATACGAGCAATGCCAAGAAAAAAAAAAAAAAGGCTGCTGAGCTGTGATGTGTGAGGGTGCATTTTTTTGTGAAAAGGAAAGTGCTCGCTGAAATGAAATAAAGATGACATCTGAAATATATGTGACTAGTTGCATCCATCTGAATGCCGATGAATGCCGGAGGATGATCCGGTGGGAGGGGGGAAAAGTGCTGATGATGGGAGCAGGAGGGTTGGTCTGAAAAATAGAATCCCAATAAATTTCAAAGCTCCACTGCTCAGTACAAAGAATAAAATGACAGTATGCGCTACAAAGGTGGGGGTAAGAGGAAATGATAGTGTGCTAATAATATTGTAGGAAGTCCCTTATTGTTACAGTGAAAGCGTCATTGTGAGGGGAAGAAACCTTTCATTACAATGAGACAGTGTGTGGGTCACTGTGTGCACCGTAATTCAAATGGCAGCCAAAATAAGATCTGCCATAAGCTTTGCATTTGATTTACTGACAGCATTTTGAACAGTCATCCCGCTATCATCCCAGTCTCTACTCTCTGTTAGACATGTTCACTCAAGTCTCTCAGCTGAGACATTTCAACATGGTGCAATTTCTCCTTAGTCGTGATGACTCAGTCTTTGTGTCACACTCACATGACGCAGCAAAAAATAAGGCAGTTACCCTCTGACTAGATGCCCTGCCTCACTGTAAAAGCCTCTCCTGTAATCCACCCAGATTTGGTCTCTTTGTGCCGTGAGATGTTACAGATAATGATGAGGGAAGGTTCAAGTTCCTGCCTGGGAAATTAACTCAGCTACTTGCTTGGAAACATTCAGTTGAGAAACACCATTAAACCAAGGTCAACAGTTACTTGCCAGTGGATCTGAATGGGCTTCACCTGGTGGGAAACATTAAGATGCTGGTATTTATATTACAGCTGTGTCTAATTAATAGCCTGTGTAGGTAGTTTGCTGCATTCGAGCCTACGTGGCCGTGTCAATCAGTTTTTATCAGTTTACTGTGATGTTCCTTCCAACATATTTGATTACACACTGGCAGTGATAAGAGATTAATCCGGACTACCAGGTGGACTCGCTGCTTGTTCACATACATTTCTGTCCTTCCGTCTTGAGGGAGGAACCAGACAAAAGCTTGGGAGGAAGAACATTTCCCAAGAGCCCACGACAACAACGGAACAATGGTGTGAATGACCAAGGTTGAGACTGCGTTTTGTCATTACAGTAAAACAGTTTAGTCATCGTTCTAGCAGGCTGAGAAAAGGGGAACACTGAACCAGCTGAAGCAAAAGTGGAACCAAAGTGAAACACAGTTTTTTCTATTTTTTTTAAGCTTCCAGCATACTGTATATGCACAATCTTGCATACAAACGGCTAAATAAGTATTCAAAGACCGCCTGTGTCACGAGTGTGGGCAGGATCAGTCTTCAGGGTTGCATTTCCCAGTCCAAAGGGCTAAAAAGGTGCAACTGCCAGTGGGTCGTAAATGTCATGTATCATTAGTGATCAGTGTTTATTACATGCAGAAAGATCGAGCAAACGTTGTGTCTCTGATGTTTAATATTCCCATTTCCTGATAACAGATATGATTTGTTGAGTAAAAACAGAGTCGTGGATTTTTATAGATATTTTGTTATTTCTCTGAGATTGGAATGACTCATGCAAACTGCTTTATGCTGAAGACAGAAAACAAGCAAAGAGAGAAATCCCTCCTGTCGCTCCTTCCCTTCGAGAATCGCTGGTGTACATGAGCTCGAGTCCTTTACATAATTTTATGGTTATTATTTTATCCTGCAGTATTGTAGCCTACAATAAAATTTTCCACTCTGGGACAAAAAACAAAAGCGCCACTTCCTTGATGACTACATAATGTGTCAATGTGGAAAAAGACACTCTTTGTTTCTAGTGAGGATGGCAAATGAATCCATCCATTCATTTTCTGGAGCCTATCCCAGCTGTCATAGGGGAACAGGCTGAGTACACCCTGGACAGATCCGCCAGCCTGTCGCAGGGCTAACACAGACAGACAGACAGACAGCCATTCACACTCACACCTATGGGCAATTTAGAATCACCAATTAACCTAACCTCATTAACGGCATGTCTTTGCACTGTGGGAGCAAACCGGAGTACCCGGAGAGAACCCACGCAGACAGAACATCCAAACTCCACAAAGAAAGGCCCCTGAAAGGTGGATTTGAACCCAGGACCCTCTTGCTGTGAGGCAGCAGTGGCTAACCAACGCGCGTGCCAGCAAAATGTTGAACTAAAAGAAACAAAATAAAGTGTTTTGAGAGTGTTTCATCTATTTGGGCATGCATGCATTTTGAAGCAAATAAGTTTGATTTAGCTGCTCATCTGCATGCTGGTTTATTGTCACACTGCCGTGCCCGATTGGGCAACTCTGTTGTGTGGACAAACAAACAAAAAACCCTTGGACCCTGAAACTTTAAATTATATTCAGCCATCATTAATTTAGTACTGATGCTTTTCCAGTATGTTTGGCTGAAAGCTTAGATTTCAAAGCTTATATATGCCTGTGTTTACCTATTTAGTCACAAGAGTGTCGTGTTGGCTTAAACCTGTCTATTAAATTGAAATGAATAAGTAGGTAATGCAGCTCTGTGTTAAATGGGTCTGTTGTGTGTAAATTCATTAAGGCTGTGTGCGTAGGCCAGATCTTTCCTGGTTAGATTTTTACGCATTTGCAAACAAGTGTTTCCCGTAAGGTTTATGTCACAGACGGACTTTAACTGTGGATTTCCCGGGAATTCCACTGCAAGTCATTTGTTGCGTTAAAGCTCTCCAGTAGCTGCCGGAGACGGGAGGATCCGGGACTGCAGCCTGACGCACAGCGGATATGCGTTCAAATCGTCGATGAGCAGAGAGCAGAAAGAGTTAAACTGGAAGTTTGAGCGGTTCGAGCTCTCTCCTTCCGCCTTTCTCTGTGACCGGGCCCATCCTTCTCAGAGGAAAGTTCCTGGTCGTCAAACGTTATTTTTCACTAAATTCTGCCTCGTAAAGTCGAGCCAGTGCGATAATAAACAGCGCAGCGCCCAACTTTGAGAAGAAGACGAAGAGGAGTCGCTTAGGATGCGAAGGTGAGTGGGACGGCGTTAAACTGGCTCCCCGAGTATCACTTTGTATCGCTGTAATGTTTGTGTAATGGTATTAAAAGTTACACAAAGAAGTTATATTTATTTATTTATTTTATCATTCTTTTCTTTTTTTTTTTTTTTTTAAAAAGGTTTCTGTTCCAGAATTTCGTTTTTCCCGTTACTTACCCGGTGGGGTCAAAGAAAGCTTCCCATTGTTGTAAGGGACGCGAATGAACTGTGACTCTTGTTTGGTGAAGAGCGCTGAGACTCATTCTAGTGGCCTGAGTTTGTTACAGGCTGATTATTTCAGGTTAGGTGACAGACTGCAATAATAGTAAGTTTTGCAGAGGCCTGTGGGCAGGCCTGTCGGTGTCATACTGTACTGTGTGGTGAAATGTAACTTATTAGATTGGATTGTAACTACCCCCGCGCGAGTCCGCAGCCTCACTTTGCACGTCTGCACAACTTTACATGCTGCGCTTGAGAAGTAGGCTATCAGAAGTAAGACGTGGTGATTCTGCATTTGCCCAGCTGTCAGGATTCCGTCTCATGCCATGCATTCTTTAGACGGGGATTGGGGAGGGGCTATCACTCGATTGGCTTCTTTAGACTTCAGCAGGTCTTGGCACGTTAGTCATCTAGACAGACTAGCGGTTATTATTGTATCCATGGCATGAGTAGCTCACGATGTGGTTAGAAGGTGCTTTTGTCTCAGTCTATTAGTAGTTCCTAGAAGTCATCCTGTATATTCTCAAGCATGCAATATAAAAATAATAATGATAATTTGAAGTTAAAGTTCAGCAGCAGAGCGGCCTTGTGGTCAATGGCATGTTCTATTTATGCAGCAAATGTGCAGGTATGCTCACTGGTCATGTTCACTGCACTTCAGAGAATTATTCAAATATGTACAGCAATGTTTGATTTAATGTTTAGTTAGGGATTTATATTTGAACACAAAAACTATCCGTTTATTAAACTATTTTTTAAAGGAAAGAAAGTAAAATAGTGACCCTGTATGTTCCTATGTAAATTACAAGATGATGTAATTTTCCAGATTTTTAAAGTGGGCGTAATAATCTTTATCTGCCCATTCAAAGTGCTGAGATTAGTGACTAGGGCTGTGACGCAAGTGACTTTGTAAGGTGAGTGTGCTGTAAATTTTTTACCATTCAGCACGCCCGTCAGTGAATTTTATGTTCTGTAAGTTTCTTTGAAACGTGGGCTTGGCTGCATATAAAGAAGAACTCTCTGGACAGCAGCAGCATGTTCGGGAATACCTTGAAAAATGAGATTGACTTAATTAAGGAGGGCTGTAAACACTGAGAGTTAAGCCAACTTCCTGCTACTGCAACTTACTGCTGCTACTGCTTAGAAAGGTAAGGGGCAGGCTCACAAGGCACACTTTAACTTGAACTGTCCAGAAACAACGATGATGATGATCAGCTGTTTAATATGTCTGACTTTCTGCGATTGCTGCCAAATGTTTCCAATATATTCAGTTGTTTTGGAGTAAGGTCAGGCTTAGTGATCGCTTCACAATAGTGATGATCTTACTATAATATCATATTCTTATTTAATTTAATAACTTTGGTTTGGGATAAACATCTATAACTATATCTTTGATCTGTATTTTAGCATCCCCCCATAAAAAGCCAGCAGTTTTCAAAGATGGAGTGCACTCCTTTTGTCCCTGGCAGGTTGAATCAATGCTGTTTTTTTCCCTCCCTCCCAGTGTGCCAGTATTGATTAGAAAGACCTTTTGTAGCCCTGTGCAAAGGCCAAAGCAATCAGGAGGAATAGCCTTACCTGACTTTGTGCATAGCTGTTGGGCAGCTAATAGGTGTAGCATGCTGAACACTGAAACCCCCAAAGGGGGGAAAAAAGTCTCCACTACCTCCTGTCCTGATGTGCCCCACACCTGTGGAATTCTCTTGGTATAAAAGTAATCTGACTATAGAAGTCTGGATACAGTTTAGGAGAAAACCTTCTGCTTGTATCAGTTTTTGTTTTTTCACTCCTTCTCTGCGGGACTTTTAACATCTGGATAGCAAAAGTCAAAATCCTTTAGAGATTTATACGCTGACGCTGCTGAAACGTAATCTCACTGACGACCACTTTTTAAAGCAAATCTTTCTCTGTTAGAAACTTTGCTCGCAATAATCGTCCTCGGTTACCTTATTGCCAAAAAAGGGAACAACAACAACAACTTGGAACGCATTTGATCCGTCAGATATGAGAAACTGTCTCATTTTGATTGGCCCTCCTTATCTATAATTAAAGAGCCTGTGGGGATAAGACCTACATTTGTGGGTGGGTGGGTGGTTTTTTCTTCAGTTTGTCTTACATGTTTGCTTTGAATCAGTGACACTGATGTGTAGTTTTCAGAGAAGAGGAGTGAGGGAGGAATATTATTTTCCACGTGTGTCATGTTGCAGGAAACTATGAATTAACTGTGTTTAACATTTTAATAGATTTTTATTAAATATATATTTTCTGTTTTCATTCTGTGTTTGTTTTTAGGCTTTTCATTTTGTGTTCATCTTCTTATGTTTCTCTCTACAGTTTCAGTTTCTGACCTCGCCCGCAGCTGGTCTGACTGAAATCTAGGCACTGCCAAAATGCGTTCCAGTGTGGGCGCACCACCAGACACACTTGGCCGCGGCGAGGCTGGCAGCAATAGCAATAACAATAATAACAGCAGCAGCAACAACAACAACAGCAGCGAAGTCAATGGAAACTCCGGTTCCCAGTATGCCCTGTGTGCTTTGGGGGTTGGACTTATTGCCCTTGGTATTGTGATGATCGTGTGGAGTGTGGTACCTGGAGATCCCGTTGGTAATAGCAGCAGCAGCAATCCGGGAGCAGGCGACGTGGGCAGAAAGAGTAAGGCGTCTTCGGTGGCCTTCATCTTGACGGGCTGTGGGGTGGCTATGCTCCTGCTGTCATTATGTCTGGGAATGAGAAACAAACAGAGGGAGCAACTACGGCTCCGGGAGGCCCAAAACCACAGCGGAGCGGCAACGAGGGAGCAGGAGGAAAGAGACATGTGAGTACAGTCATGACTAAATAACTTTTGGCCCTTAAAACATTTTTCCCCCCCAGGATGACTCATTTTTTCTCCTTTTTATGTCCATAAAGAATCTTGAATTGAGTTAGATGGATTCAGCATTCTAGATTCCAGAGAGCCTGTTTTTTGTTTTTTTGTTTTTTTGTACCTTAAAGCATGTGAGAAAGATTTGCTTGTGGGTTATATTGTCTGCTCAAGAATTTCTTGAATGATGGGAACATTTAATTCTACGGTTGCTGGGCTGGAATTGTGTTTCAGCAGTATAAAAATCAGGGTTAGACATAATCCATGATACGGAAAACATAACTGGTAATCATTTTGTCAACACTGACATTGACTATATTATCCCCCACTCACTTGTGATAACCCTAGTACAGGACTGGCCAGTGTGTGGTTATGATGTAATTCATTTATATCTCTATATTTCCATAAATGTCTGCAGTGCTGAGCAGCAAGCCCAGCGTTATGCTGTGCCCACGTATGAGGAGGCCGTAGGCAGCGGCCAGTACCCCGTCACTCAGAGCAGCCTCCGCCCAAGCGTCTCCCAGCTGCCTTCCTATGACGACCTGGTGCAAGTCGATGGCGTGCAGTACGAGAACGAGGGCTCGGAGGACACAGTTACCGGCTCGCAGCTTGCCGTGGCTTCGAGCGGTCCCTCTGCCGCTGCTGCTGTTTCTGCATCAAACCACAGACCTGGGAAAACTAACCGTAAGCTTCTCCCTATCAAAATCCGCAGGATTAAATCGGAGAAGCTGCACATGAAAAATATTGATAACTCTCAGCCTGCAGCTGGAATCAGTGTTGAACCACTTACCCCACCGCCGCAGTACGAGGATAAAGTGCCTCCGCTTTGAGCTCAAGCCGATCACGTTTGGAACGATCTAATGGAATTCCTGCAATTCCCGCCCTAGATCACCTTTTGTGGATTCGGATCTGCCTTTTAAAGCCAAGACTTGGAATATGGCTTCATGTAGAATGTCGGTGCAGTGGCACTTTGTAATAAAATACATTCTATGTATAAAATGACCATCCACGCCAAAGAAATCCACTGCATGGAAGAAAACTTACTTTGGATCTCAGACATGGATGAGACAGTAAAGGACACACTTCCTTACTGTGACACAGGTTGTCAGACTGTGGCACGTTGGATCTAGGATGCAGCACATGCAGGGTTTTTTTATGTTATAGAATATAGTTAACAAATTACCTTCATGTTACTGGCCTCCACTGTACACTGACTGTATGGGTTGATGGTGAAGGAGAGCACGAGTGAGGAGGTGGGGGGAGGTAACAGTGAAGTGTTGAGGCTTTTCTAAATAGATAGAACTACTAGTTAGGCATCAGGATGCTTAGGATTAGCACTACCTGCAGTGTACTAAATGTAAGCTCCACAGTGCCTGAGCATTGCGTGCACTTTGGTGGCTTGACCTGAATCAGGCAGCACAGAAACTCTCCCTCATTATCAATAGTGTTGCTCCCCCCTCCGGTCCTCTCGAGGTTAGGATCAAATGAATTTTGATATGTCTTAATTGGTGTGTGTGTGTGTGTGTGAGAGTCTGCAGAGCTTTGTAGAGCCGCAGACTCTCTCTCCGCTGTAATGATGGCTTCTGTTTTTACTGGGCTTTGATTCGGAGGGTTTCTTTTATCTCTCTGCCTCAAAAGCTGAAACACGGTACTGGGGTTTTCTTTACACATTTTAAAATGAGCTATCCACCGAACAACTTGGAATCTTTGCTGCTCGACCAGCTTAAAACAAAGCTTTATTTGCATCTGTCGGCTATGTCTCGACCATCCCGTGTTGTGTCTTTGGAGATGTTTTATTTCACAGAAGACAAAATCCGAGTTTTGTGTTTCTCTTTCAAAAGAAGCTCTCTGCGGGTTCGCTCCATCCAAGGCACGTGAAACGGAGGCTAGCCTCAGGTCGTTGGTTCTTTACCTTTTCTTTTACTAAGTGTGAAATGGGTCCAAAAATCAACACATTCCTGCATTTAGGATCATGTATTTAATTATTTACACGCGATATTACATCTTTAATCACTTAAAACTGTATTAATCAGAAGTTTGATGAGAAGAAGAACTGAAAAAAAAACCGTTATATTTATGAACTAATCAAACATGTAACTGGTCACGTACCATGCAGCTGGCATGCATGTCGTACCGAACTCAGAACTGGTTGCTAAGGTACAGCCGACTGTGATTGAGACTGAATGTGTCTTAGGGAGAGGATGAGGACAGGAGGCGCAGTGTCTGGTGACGGGGAGGAGCGTTAGGCCCTGGCCCAGTTTAACTCTTGGGAGGTCGCAATTGTTAAAACTCATGTTTACACTAAAGCAGCCAGCGCTAAGGTAATGATAGTTCAGGAGAAAAGACTTTCTGGGAAGATCTCGTTTTCCGGGAAACTCAAGGTCTCTTTTTATGTTGTCTTCGGGCAGCGGTGACTAACTGCACGATCGCCCTCCAGTTATGTGCGTCAAAGTACAGTTAAACACCTTTTATGCTCGGAACGGCACAATGTTTGCCTGAACTTGATTTGGCTCTAATGTTGCTCTTTTAATGTAGCTTTTGCTCTAAGGATAAACGCAGCAGGAAGTGTGTGAGGCAAGTGGAAGGAACTTGTGAATAGTTGAGAGCTTTTGCCTGTAGCTATGGTAAACACTGAGTTGTGAAGGCAGTCGTGTGGTCTCTGCTTCTCCGGGCTTGTTTTTGTTCTCGTTCTAGATGGTCTAACAGAAAGACTCTGTGACTGTGTGCAGCTGTGCCAACACAACACCAGCTATTCTCACTCGCTTGCCGGTCACAGCTTGACTCGTGCCTGCCTTCGCTGAAGAGTGTGCGGCAAATGAGCAGAAAAGGGAAGAGAAGCTGTTCCGTTCCCTTCATGCGGGGACGGGTTTGAGCCCAGTCTGCACCTTTTTATCAGGAGCTGTATACACACTTCGGTTTCTTCTTTGTGTTGGACTGTGTGAACAGCCGAAGCTTAATTGTACGACTTGTCATTCAATTAGAAGTTACTAAGATTGTGACGTTGCACAGCTAAGACTTTTAGACTTTGGTTTTGTAAGGCAAGTGGCATTTTCCATTAGAATCTTCATTATCCAGTTCCGTGTTGTTTGATTAAAATAAATGCATAAAGCTACTATTTGATATACTGCACACAGCAGCACGGTCATCATATCAGTTCAGATCTGTCATTGGAATTCAACTGTGTCCAACATTTTCACTTGTTTTGAAGTAGAAGGTTGTCACACTTTTTTTTTTTTTTTTTTTTTTACCCTGTTGTGTGCTGCCGACATGAACACTGTACCTCATTTGCTAATGACAAATTAACCACATGATATTTTTTTATAACTGTATACGGATGAGTTCCTGGAAAAAATGTTGTCAGTTTTTTTTTTTTTTACTTAAATTTGTTTTATTTTAGATACACTGTGAAACCATGCATTTCTATGATAATTAATATTTTTTTGCATAATGTTTTTCTTTCCTGAAGACTGAAAACACATTATCATGAATATTTTATGATGAATAAAATAAGTCTTTATTAATTAGTGTTCTGAAACTGTATTTTTCTGAGTTTAGCTCCATGCTGACTATCATAACAATCTCTTGAGTATTAAAAATACATATTTTCTACCTTTTGTGACTTTTTGGTTTTAAAGCGACTTATGCAATCACCGGCTGTATTGGGTGCACCTGTTCAGTTGCTCATTAATGTATTTATTTAATCAGCTAATGGCATGGCAGCAAGTAACTGCATTTGGGTATGCAGACATGGTCAAGATGAACTGCTGGAGTTCAAATTGAACATCCAGAGTGACTTTGAATGTGGCACGGCTGTTGGTGCCAGATGGGCCGGTCTGAGTATTTCAGAAACTGCTGATCTGCTGGGATTTTCCCGCACAGCAATCTTGGGTTTACAGGGAGTGGTCTAAAAAAGAGAAAACATCCAGTGAGCGGCAGTTCTCTGGGTGAAAATGCCTTCTTGATGTTGGAGGCCAGAGGTCAATGGCCAGACTGCTTCAAGCTAATAGGAAGGCAACAGAAACTCAACCTCTCATTACAGCCAACGTATGCAGAAGAACATCTCTGCATGCACAACACGTTGAACCTTGAAGCAGATGGGCTGCAGCAGCACAAGACCGCCGCAGGTGCTGCTCCTGTCAGCTAAGAACAGAAAACTGAGGCTACAATTCACACGGGCTCACCAAAATTGGACAATAAAAGACTGGAAAACTTTGCCTGGTCTGGTGAGTCTCGTGACATTCAGATGGTAGTGTCAGGATCCATCCTGCCTCATATCAGCAGTTCAGGCTGCTGCTGCTGGTGTAATGGTGTGCCTAATATTATCGTGGCCCCTTAGTACCAACTGAGCATCATTTAAATGCCACAGCCTACCTGAGTATTATTGCTGACCATGTCGTGTACCCATCTTCTGATGGCTGCTTCCAGCAGGATAACACACCATGTTGCAAAGCTCAAATCATCTCAAACGGCTTCCTTGAACATAATAATGAGTTCACTGTACTCCACAGTCACCAGATCTCAATCCAACAGAGCACCTTTGAGATGCGGTGTAACGGGAGATGCACATCATGAATGTGGAACTGACGAATCCGCTGAAACTTTGTGATGCTATTGTGTTAATATAATAATATGTTTCCAGCACCTTGTAACTGTAAATCTATGCCACGAAGCAAAGGGGGTCCACCATTAGGTTAAATGGTGCTTCTAAATCAACCATAGGTGTGGCTGTGAGAGTGGAAGGTTTGTCTGTGTTTACCCTGTGATCGCAACCTGTTCAGGGCGTGCCCTGCCTCTAACCCCGTCACAGCTGGGATAAGCTCCAGTGCTTTTGTGCATATGTAACTGTTCTTTTTATGCTGAAAGTGAGAAATGAACCCCTTTCTCTGGCACACACTGCACACATGTGGCTGCTACCCGTTCCTATACTTACGCATCTATTTTGTCTGTGCCACATAATGAGCTTCATGGCAAGTGGATAGAAGAAAAAACATTATAAAAAAAAATACCAAAAATCGAGCAGAACCTAAAAATACACACGTAGGTGAGAAAACATGACTACACAAACCAATAATCTTGTTGTGTTGAGGTGTGCGTGTGTTTATTTGCGTGAGTAAGAGAATGTGAACGTCTTTCACAAACAAGCCGCCCCAAACCACAACCAACAACCACGCCAGAACATCCGTCCACGCTCCGGAAACTTGAAGCACCGACACCCCTCGGGGACAGCGGGTTACCCCCGCCCTCCTCAACCCTGTACCACAGAGCCCAACGCATAGCAAGCCACAGACCCAGGACCAGCCACACACACAGAGACAGAGACAGGGATAAAGACAGAAGGAATCAGTCAGTAACCTTTACAATTAGCTCCCTTTGTAAGCTTTTTGTTTTACTCCTGTATTGTCATTTCTTTTCTTTCTAGCAGAGCGCGGCTTCTTTCTGGGGTTTTGTGTTGCTGGGGCTGCTTTCCAGGTGCACTGGCATTTTGTCTTCCAGTCATGTTAAACTCAGGGCAGACTGCATGCTACACTGACTTGCTACCCCCATCTTGTGGTACAAATTAGTACCACATGAAATAAATGTGTTGTGAAGGGGTGCGTTCGCTCACTGGAGACTCGAGCTCAGCCTGTGACAAAGGCAGGACGATGCCCTGGTCTGGAAGGCAAGCCGGCATGATTATGTCAGAGAGGTTAACAGGGGAAGAAAACTTAATCAGGGCAATGTTGTTACTGCAAAACGTTACATCCACATCCTGCAAGTGCACATAAAAACGGTGCACCCTCAGCATTAAAAAAAAAAAAAAAAAAGTTAACTGACGTCTGATACTCTTCTTAGAGAACCCTGCAATTGAACTGATGGTGACTGCAGTTGTGTAGGGTTAATGCATGCTTCTCAGGGTCGCTAAACAATTTTAATTGGCCTTAAAGCTTTAATCTTTGAGATCTCACACTTTTTATTGCTTATTTTCTGCCTGCGGATTCTCTTTACTGTGAAGTTTGAACTTTTGTGCCGGGCTTCCTTGCTGATGCTAGGAAAGCAATCCTGTTAATGTGCTCAGCAGCTCTTACAATTAACAGAAAAGGCAAAAAT
Source organism: Cichlasoma orientale (assembly GCA_034780415.1). Taxonomy (NCBI): domain Eukaryota; kingdom Metazoa; phylum Chordata; class Actinopteri; order Cichliformes; family Cichlidae; genus Cichlasoma; species Cichlasoma orientale. Next base: position 483,097 of record JAVDPK010002069.1, read on the forward strand.
CATCATATTGTCTTGCCGGAGGAGTACTGGAACTGCTGCAGACCTTAAATATGCCTTAATAAATCACTACTAACAGCCCATGCTGAACCAGCTGTGAAAGTTAAAGCTGCCACAGACAGACAGTTTAACTGTTTGTTCATTGGAACGTCTAATTTACAGGTTTCCAAATGTGTAAACGAAGTGGGCGGTCGCATTTTCCGTCTGTAGTTATGAATGAATAAAATGTATAGCTCATGCTGTTCCATGCAAGGTTGAACATATTTTCACCTGCCGGGGTCAGCTGTGAGGTTTGACGTCCCCTCCTGCCACCACCCTGTTCAAGCACAGGAGGGAAGGCAGCAAGCCGCAGCAGATACCAGAGTCTGTCTTTATTTCCTGGCACTGTGTGATCACTTTCAGTAAATATACTCATAGATAGGACAGTTTAAGACATGACTCATGTGGCTTTTCATTAATTATTAAACATCTGGGTTGAGCCCATGCTATGACAGAATGTTCATTTCATTTAGTTGTGATCATGAGTGGGTCTAGTAGATTATTAGCCGTCTGCTTGACGTTACAGACATTTGGTTTTAAAGCAACCTATCCAAGAGGGTTAAAGTCTTGTCCCACTAGCTGCCAGCCTCCTCGTGTCTCATCCCGTGGATATAAATGTATGCTTTCTTGTGTTAAAAATGGTCTTGTAATTACAGTGTGTGCATGCAGCCTCTCTCCAGTTTCCTGGGAAACTGGGCCAGCAATGCAGAAAGTCAAACAGCTGCTGGAGACTTGAGGAAACACCAAGTGGTCGGTGATAAGAAGTTTCCATCAGTGTTCCAGCGGCTGAAACCCGGAAACTTTTCCTCATTTCCTCTAGAATAAAAGTAATTGAATATCCATGCAGGCTCCTCGAGCAAGATTCTGTTATACTTTATTGCTTTTTCTATTTTTAGAAAACTGCTAAACTTACAATAAAGCAAAGATGGTACAAAAAATGTAATGCAACACTTTTTTAAAAAAAATTTTGTGGCTATATATTCTTTATTTCAGTGGTGTTCATATCGTGTCTGTCGTCCCACAAGGCCGTGCTCTCAATAGGCCACCATTTTCTGTCAAAGACATCATAGAGAAATGTTAGGTTCATAGTAAAACAGTGGTTTTAGCAGCATCACATTGAATCACGGTTATTAAATTTGACTCTTTGAAATGCATGAAGAATGAATAACAGAAATTAACAAATATTCATGACTCTGTGTAAAAAGCCACGCATGAAGCTTACAGAGCTGATCCAGTCGATGTAGGCAGAGACCCGGGTGAAGACAGTGGGCTTCTTGGGGAAGTTGCAGCTGAGCCCAGAGCCAAAGCTGACAATACCATGAACCTCCCAGACTCCATCAGCATTCTGACAGTTCAGAGGACCGCCGGAGTCTCCCTGAGTCAGGTGGGAGGAATCACATGATCAGTGTGCGCGAGTTCCACCTTCAGCAATCATTTTCCAAGCTTACGCACTCTTTCATGTGATGCGTCATTTTATTTTATACAATAATGTGACTGTATCCCTCATTCTTTTAGACTCACATTGCAGCCAGACACAACTCCGTCTCCACCCGCACAGACCATGGTTTCCTTCACCTGACTTCCCCACCAGTCAAATTTACTGCAGGTCTTATAGTCCACCACTGGCAGGAGAGCCTGCTGAAGGATGTCAGCAATGGGACCTCCGGCTGTGTGGAGAACACACATGTAGTTCAGCTCGGTATTAATTTTATTTCTTTATAAGCTTATTGGTATCTGAAGCTCTAATATCCTCCACCCACAGCTGGTGTTTGGTTGCTTTCAGCTTTGGGATGCACAGTTTAGCAGTTTTTAAACAAGCATCATGTTAGTGGGGAAAGGTATACCCCCCAAGATAATACTGTATACTACCATAAATAGTAAAGAACCATTTTTATAATGTTTTATTTTTCATTTTAATTTGTAATAATAACCTTTTATTAACTTCACTGTTTTCTCAGCTGATAAAAATCACCCCTCGCTGGTGTTTTGAGAGATTAAATATCAGTTTTGCCACAATTATTTGAGAAGAGCTGAAGACACGAACTGAATTAAACAGAGTTTCTCTTAAAGAGAGGAAATAAATGGGACACTCACTGTAGAGGCGACCCCACCCAGTGACGTAGCAGGGTTCATCATGGGGGAGGATGTAGCCGGCCTCGGGTAGACAAGAAGCCATGATGGAGTCAGTGAAGTCAAGGCGGGACTCGAGTTTGATCAGGGCGATGTCATTGCTGGAGAAGAAACGCGTGCATGTTACATTTCTCCAAACACTCACTCCTACTATAGTTCACGGGCAGAATCTTGACAGGAGATGATATTTTACCGAATTAAAAAGGAGTTCCAGTCCTCATGCACAATGATGTTAGAGGTGCCCATGAACACAGCGCCCTCCTCTGGCTCTACCAGGTTGTGCTTTCCCAAGGCCACTCTGTACTCCTTGCTGGAGCTGCAGGTCGACAAAGCGTAATATGAAGCAGAAGTGTTACATTTATAATCATCACTAATTCCCTGTATGATTAACAGTCTCGGATCTGTATTGGGATACGTGTTACTGCTTTATACCTGATACAGTGCGCGGCAGTGACGACCCACTGGTCAGAGATCAGAGTGCCTCCACAGGTGTGTCTCCACTCACCCGCGTTGTTGTACTGCAGGGAAATCTGAAAAAATGCACAAGAATACGATGAATCAGGCCTGTTTGTATTAGCTTATTTTTTTCTGGTTTATCATGGGGCTGTTTTTCATTCTGTTTGCCCGTGTGGGAGTTCGTCCAGTGTTTGCTTCTTACTTAGTCGATTTCCTGATAATCTAAAAGCAGCCCGGCTTTAGCAGCATTTCACTGTTTTAAAAATCCAAATCCAGCGTTTCCCGTCTTTGATTTGCTGCACTGTAACCACACTAAACTTTGCTTTTTGAAAGTTTTATTTACTATTGTGCTGTCACACACTGCACTGCATATTCAGAGATCTTACTTTCTGGATAAAATGTCTGAGTTTTTACCTGCCAGGGCCAGCTGTGAGGCCTGACATCCTCTCCTCCAACCACCCGAGTCAGCACAGGGGGGAAGGTGGGCAACCCGCACCCGTAGGCTGAGGGGACACATGAGACAGTCTTTAAAAAAAAAAGCACTTTGGATAACACAGCTGTTCACCTGCATGCATTATTGTAGGAATTACCCACTGAACAGACAGGCGGCTGTAACAAATTTTGTATGTAATGTTTTAAGCAACAAAAAAAGATCCTTACCGCCAGCGACAAACAGAGCAAGAACCACAAACTTCATCATGGCTGAATCTCCACAGACTCCACTCAACACGCAGCATTTTTATACCTTTCATAGTGTTATGTAACAGAAAAGTGCTTGAAATCCTTGAAAACTTAGCCTCTGACAAGTCTTGATGCTTGGGGTGGAGCTACGTGAACATACTAGGCAAAGGCTAAAGTGTTGTGGAGTTCAGTATGGGGTTTTGTGTGTGTGTGTGTGTGTGTGTGTGTGTGTGTCAGTGGAACTGAGGGTTTTTTGCTTTATCACCACATGCTGGAGTTCACACAAAGAACGTTACTCCATATCAAATGCAACACCCCCTATTCTGATTTCCCTCGAAATCCAGCCTCCTTAAGCAGGTGGGAGGGAAAAAAAAACTTTAAAAAACTGAATGACACAGCTGAGGGTACTGCACTAATTAACTAAAACATTATTACTGATATATTATTACTGAAATTCTACTTCCCTTGTACAATTAGCTTTTGACACAGATTTTGCAGCTGTGCCTCTGCACACCACCACACTGTCATCAAATAATCAAGGCAGTTTTATTCAAGGGTTTAAAAAAAAAAGGACTGCATTAATTTTTTAGAGAATTACAGCCATTTTTGTGCATAGGCTGTTCCTTTAATTCTCCACACTTTCTCTTTCCATCATTCTGGCACAAGTTATTCTGGGTTCATCCGTCCAAAGAACCATTTTCAGAAGTGGGCAGGCTCTTAGCAAAGTCTAATCTGGCCTTCCTGTTCTTGTTGGCACCTTGTTGTAAACATTATGTACATTCATGAAGGTGTCTCTTGATTGTTGACTTTAACAATGACTTTAACAATAATCAAGGGTGTTGTGAAGGTGTGTTTTTTTTATTAACCAAGTAAAGAATTCGTTATTTCTAAGTTCTAAACCTTAGACAATAATTTTTTTACTTCTAAGTAAAGAATTCTACAATCATCCACTTCACTTGAATTCTCTGGTCTTTCAGGTCTTTAGGCTTTGCTGAGCTGGCCAGTGTATTTATTCTTTTTAGATTATTGATTTGGCCGCTTGTAAAGTTTTTTCTTTGTCTGATTTAGTTCATTTTTTCAGCCTAATGATGCTCTCCTTTACTTGCACTGGCATCTCTTTGGACCTCATACTGAGAGTTCCAGTGAACAGCTACCAAACGCATGTTCAATAATTAGAACGAATTCCATGGAATAACAATGGAAGGCCTCACCTTGCCATGAAACTGCTTATCAGTCAATTGTCCAATTACTTTTGAGCATCTGAGGATGGGGGACTGTGTATAAAAATGGCTGTAATGCTTTTGTTAAACCTCTTGGATTAAAGCTTAAAGTTGGAACTTCAATGGCATCTTGATTGTCTGATTTAGAACTCACTGTTCTGGTGTACAGAGGCTGAATTACCAAAAAAAAAAGAAGTCCAAAACCATCTGGACCTGTAACTGTAAAAATGGAAAATTTAACTTTTCTTTGATATTAAAATACTCGGAGTATTAAATAAAGCTTCAGACTCTCGCGGTAAATGTAAAAGACCTGAGCGATTCAGCAGGCATCTGTATGGTTCACACAGAGGTGGAGGTGGGGAGATAAGGTTTATTTGGGGATATCTGTGGTTACTTATCTCCAAGGTTGATTTGTTTTTCCTACCAAAATTTTCCTTGCTGTGCTGAGGGAAATGTTGCAACATGGGATTTCGCTCTGCTTTATAAGGAGGAGCAAGTCCCTCCTGACTTACTGCTGACGAGAGTCACAATGATGTTCGTGATCTTGGCTTTGTTTGTTGCTGGCGGTAAGCAAACGATACTTCTTTGACAAATATGTTGCATACCTTGCAAAATAAATGTGATCATGTTATAATACTCCTGATTCTAATACAGCATCAGAAGTCACCATACTTTCTACTGTTGCCTCTTAGCCTATGGGTGCGGCACACCCACCAACCCCCCCATTCTCAACAGAGTGGTCGGTGGAATTGATGCCCGTCCGCACAGCTGGCCCTGGCAGGTAAACACCCTCCAAACCGTTCCTAAAGATGTTGCGTCGTTCTCAAGTCTGGACTCACTGTGCTGTGCTGTGCTCTTATTTGCTGTCCTCAGGTGTCTCTGCAGTACAAGAGCGGCAGCTCCTTCTATCACACATGTGGTGGTAGTCTGATCTCCAGCCAGTGGGTCCTCACTGCTGCTCACTGCATCGGGTATGGCAAAAAAAAAAAAAAAAAAAAGGAAACCTCTAAAATGAAGTGCACACACAGCA
>JAVDPK010002069.1:488857-502444 GCA_034780415.1 Cichlasoma orientale
AGTTTTTATTAACACCCGCCAAAATGATTTTTTACCCGCATTTGGCGGGTTGGCGGGTGTTAATTTAGAACCCTGCTGGTAGTGTCATAATTGTTTTGGTCATTCTTACCATTCTGTACTAATAAAGTAAGTGAATGTTGTAATATTTTATTAAATATAAGTAACTTTGATTCTTTCTTTTTTGTGTGTGTGTGTGTGTGTGTGTGTGGCCAAGCAGCAGTTACACCTACAGAGTTTACCTGGGCAAACACAGTCTGGACACCGAGAATGAGCTGGACTCCGTCGCCATCAGTCCTTCCAAGCTCATTGTCCATCCTAACTGGGACTCTTACAATATTCGGTGGGCCATTTAGCTCACAGATTACTGTAGTGGGCTGGAAACTATGTTTTTTTATTTTAAATACTACATTCATTCTATCGCTGCTTTTTAGACTTCGTTCCTAAGTGTGACATTTCTATCCCCACTCTAGCAATGACGTTGCCCTTATCAAACTGTCATCCCCTGCTAAACTCTCTGACGCCATCATGCCCGCCTGTCTTCCCCCCTCTGGTGAGACCCTGCCCGATGGTAAAATCTGCTACGTCACCGGCTGGGGACGTCTCTGGAGTAAGTTTTATTACAGTAACTAAATTAAAGTTCACGTACCTATAAAGACTGCTCACTTTAATCTCCTGTTATATCTTCAACGTTGAATGAGTTTTAATAAGTTTTCCTTTGGAATTTCTGTTACCTGATGTTGTAGACGATGCTTCTGTCTCGACTCTAGCCCTGAATCTGAATGCCTTTTCTTTCTCCCCTAAAGCTGGAGGTCCTCTTCCTGACATCCTGCAGCAGGCTCCCCTTCCCGTGGTCGGCTACAGCACCTGCTCCAAGTCTGACTGGTGGGGTAGTCTGGTCACCACAAACATGATCTGTGCTGGTGGAGATGGAGAATTGGCCAGCTGCAATGTGAGTCAAATTTAGATTATTGAACAAACTTTAAAGTATTTTCCCACCTTTCCTTTCTAATCTCACATTTGTCCTTTAGGGAGACTCTGGTGGTCCCCTGAACTGCCAGAACTCTAATGGCTCCTGGGACGTTAATGGAATTGTGAGTTTTGGCTCAAGCATGGGCTGTAACTACTACAAGAAGCCCTCTGTCTTCACTAAGGTCAGCGCCTACGTCGACTGGATCAACTCTGTAAGTATAAAACGATTAAACACAAAAATGTTTTTTTGAAAAGATCTCACATTACACAGACACGTTAAAGTGCAGATGAGCTGCCATTTGTTTGTGCTTATACAGTATTATAATATACTCCATACTACCATCTTAATTTGAATCTGAACTTCAACTGCTCAGTGGCTAGGACCTGCAACATTTCAAAATGTGACTGGAATGTGTAAATCGAAGCATTAATGTTTTTTTCAGGAGCAATTTTTAAATATTCTCTTAATTTTTTTTTTTCCAGGTGATGACCTCAAACTAGGATGTGGACGTGTTTTCGTCAAACTTAGAAGGCAGATGTGTGATAAAATAAAAAAAATAAAGTTGATAAAGCAGTCTGTGATTTCTTAGTCATGCAGTTAATGGGTTGATGAGGAAACTAATGTAAAAACATTGGTGAAGCTAAAACTTAAAGATGTGAACACTATTTTCCGTTTCATTCATTCAAGCAGTGATTACAAGTTAGTCCTGCCAAGACCGGAATGTATTCATCACAAATCCGAGATTCATCAATAAATGACGCTCCGTCCTCCAGTACAAAATGTGCAAAACCCAAAACTATTACGAGCACGGTGTGGAGCGATAACCAAAAAAAAGCCAAAAAATACATTATGGAGAGTAAAAAGCTAAATTCTTTACATTTCAAAGGAGAACACACACACACACACAAACTGCAGGCTGATAAAACGGGCTTGTCATTTTTGGGAACAATCTTTTCCTCCAGGCTTCATTTTTATTAAAGAGCTGGTTGTGCTGCAGGATGAGAGCATCCATCTGTTTTCGTGACTCCATTTTGCATTCATCTGAAACACCCCCCCGAAGACAAAACAAACCATATTTTTTTTCCACTCTGAAAGCAGAAGCCAAATCTACATAATCATGAATATATAATTTTCATAGAAGTTATCTGAATGGCTTCAGGTGGAACAGTGACTGCAGAGATTCTGCATATAAACTGTAGTTCAAAACTACAGGCAACAGCTTGTGTGGATGCCAACCTGGTTTCCGGGAGGCCTTATCAATATTTGGCAACCTGAGAGTAGACTGATGTCTACCAGGATTTAGGCTGCCAATCACTAGCATCCCACCTGACATCCCATTCCTGGTCAGAGGTATGAAAGTTACTCTTAATGGTCTTCTTATTTTCAACTGGTCTGAGGGGGTGTAGAACAATTTGTTTTTATTGTTTGGTAAGGATGTCCGTGTGGGGGCTGTCCTGGGTTGTTAAAAGAAAAAATATTATCTTAATGTTCAGCTAAATGATTAGCAGTTTTTCAAATACACATTTAGCAAAGGTGCTGTGTTTGCATTGTATACACTTGTTGACATAAAGGTGAGGAAACCAATATGAATTCATATAGTATATACACCTAAATACGCAATCACTCATGTGTGAACAGAGTTGTTAAATTGTGTATATGCACTCATACAATGAGAAAAATAAAGGCCAAGGAGAAAGAAAGAAAACTAACAAACCCATCAATCGTTAAGCAAGCATGCGAACAAGAAAACAAATAAATAAACGCTATTATTAATAACGATTTGGAATGAATAACTTTTAGTGTGTGCAGGGTAGGGACTTGTGTGGTGGGCTTGGATTATTTTAGACAAACTGCCAGAATCGGCCTAGCAAAGACTCCATCCAATGCGGCCAACTGGTTGACTTTGGAAGATGTGAAAGGCATACATTTTGGACTTAACTGAGACTAACTGTATTTTAATTTTGTTTAATGATTAATGTTAAACAATTCAGGGTCGGTAGTGGGCGGGAGCCTATCCCAGAGAGGCGGGGTACACCCTGGACAGGTCGCCAGTCTGTTGCAGGGCCAACAAAGAGAGACAACCACTCACACTCACATTCACACCTTCTGTACGAGCAATTTAGAATCACCAATACCTGAATATTGGTTGAATTTTTTTTTCTGAATTTCTTTGTATTTTGGGAAATCTTTTTGTAATCAGGAAAAACCCTGGAACTGCAACTTTCAGTCGTGGCACTACAGGTTGAAGTCACCAATAAATTTAAAAACAAACAACAAAAAAAACAAGCTTATTTCTGCAGAATATTTATCTGCTGCATTCAGTGGTGCAAAAAGTGGGTATGCACTATGCAATGCATAAGGGTGGGGGCGCCAAAGCGATGCGGGGAAATTATTTCTCTAGTCGGCATTTTCTGTATTTAACAGCTGTGCAAATGTTATAAATGATATGATCAATAACAGAGGCACGACGCAGATTAGGCGCCCTGCTCCTTCACCTCCCCTCCTCCGAGAGCTCTGTTAAAAAGGCACTATAGTCAAATTTTACAGAGCAGCAACAGTGTCTCGGAGTTGAGTCCGCCAGAAAGTAAAAGAAGAAAAGTGAATACAGATGACTCAGCAGTGACACGGAGCACTTCTCAAGATGTGGAGGCCATCCTGAGAAAGCTCAAGGCTTTGAATCTTAACCAAGAATCAAACCGGGGGCCACATCGAGCTTGGCTTGAAAAGGAAGAGAGTTGAGGTTATTGTTGAACTTCGTCGCAAGAGAAGCGTCTCCCCAGAGAAGAAGAAAAGGCGCATGTGTGACAATAGAGCTCTGTTAAAAAGGCACTATGGTCAAATTTCACAGAGCAACAACAGTGTCTCGGAGTTGAGTCCGCCAGAAATTAAAAGAAGAAAAATAAATACAGATGACTCCGCGGTGACACCGAGCACCTCTGACTTTGTGTTCTACTTCAGAGCATCTGAGGATGGGGAGACCACCCTCAGAGAGCAGAAGTCTTTGAATCTTAACCCAGAATCCGCCCAGGGACTGGTATCCAGTAACCAAGAATCCGCCCAGGGGCCAGGATCCAGTAACCAAGAATCCGCCCAAGGGCCGGGATCCAGTAGCCAAGAATCCACCCAGGGGCCAGGATCCAGTAATCAAAAATCCGCCCAGGGACTGGTATCCAGTAACCAAGAATCCACCAGTCCCCGCATCAAGCGTGGGTGGAGCAGGAGATTCAAGGTTAATGATGAGATAAGCGTCTCCTCACCAACGGAAAAAAGGCGGTTCCGTATCGACAGATCTGTGTTAAAAAAGTGCTACAAATAAAAATTTCAGACAGCAGCAACAGCGTCTCTTTTTTGAGCCCATCAGAAAGTAAAGAAGCAAAATAGAGAGAAGCAAAGGAGGGAAGACCAAAGAGTAACTAAAGTTTGGACAACTAACAAATTCTTTTATGATTTGGTTTAAAACCTTCCTTTTTACAACAGAAATCAACTGTGATTTGGCGCTATAAACTTTACCAGTCAAAGGTTTGGACACACAGCTGCATATTCCTGTATAAACAAGCACCAAGCATGGTGGTCCGGAAGTCCACACTGCATCAATAAGAACAAGAAGATTATAAACTATACATATAAATGTAAATTTAAAAAAAAAATGTAAGCAAAAAACAAAACATGCCCAAAGGCTTATCATTTGCATTTCTGCAGAGATTACACACATAACAACTATCAGTGTTGATAGTTGTTATGAATTTGTATGGGTCTGGGAATGGTCAAATTACAAGAAAGAATCAAGGACATGTCCAGAGATATATGGATCTTAATTATAATGTTTTTTGGCCCCTAAAAATATGTCTGCATATACGCCCCTGGTCTGAAGTTGGATAAAATGGTTGGATTAAGGTTTTGTTTGTTTTTAAGAATAGGCTCTACCACAGCATGTTCAAAATCAGCAGGGACACACTCAGAATTAAGACTGCTATTAATAATAGACTGCACACTCATTCCCACAGTCTCAAAAACATCCTTCAGTAGGTGAGATGGAATAATATCCAGAGGACATTTCGTGGGTTTCAAGTGGCTGACTACTTCATTCAGCAATGACAAAGACACAGGCTCAAAGTGGTCAAAAACAACAGAGGTTGGTGTGGGAGCAGATGGGTCAGTGATAGGAGGGATAATATGAGAGGTGATATTAGCAGTCCCACTAACTCAGTAAGTTCTCACACACAGCTTTAGAGGAGGAGCACCGGGAGGATTAAGAACAGAGTTAATAACTTTAAATAAAATACGGGGGCTGTGACAGTTGTTAGACACAATCTCAGAAAAATATTCTGTTTTTGCGGCTCCTAAAGTCTTCTGATACTTTATGAACTTTATCCTTTTTTTCATTTTCGTTCAGCTTTTCCACACACCTGTCTGAGTTCTCTGGTGGCGTTATTCAACCAAGGCTCAGTTTTCAGTTTCCTTTTCTGTGTTCAGTTCCGTTCCCGTTGTTTCCTTGTGTGTGGTGTTTAGGTTCCTTTTCCCACAGAGTTCCCCCCTTAGCTGTGTGTTCCCCAGATTAGTGGTTTCCCCAATTTTTCTCCCAGGCTTGTCATTTTGTCTTTAGTTAAGCCTTGTTTGATATTCTGTCATTATATTTTGAGTTCTTAATATTTTGCAAATCTCCAGCAATAAAAAGCTGTTCGAGTTAGCTCTGTTCACGCGTCCTGCATGTGTGTCCAACCCTGCCACACAGCCTAACCGTGACAGTCACAGGCTGAGGTTGAGTGTCCAGTGAGCTAATGCACCTCTGCAGAGCAAATCACTATAGTTATAGTTAAAAAATATTCTTAATAAATCAGTTAGCTTGGGTGGGTACATAGAATTCTTCCAAGATTCTTCAAAGTAGACTTCAAAGATTTTTTTTTTATTCTGCTTATCGACATTTAAAGTTACTTATTGCAAATGAATGTGTTTAAAAACAGATAAAAATGTTTCATACTCAATTAAAGATATCAACAAAAAGGCAAAGAAAGAACTGCAGTGACTTTATGTCCCCAAACTTCTGTTTATTGTGCAGAAAAGATCAAGCGATGTTACAGGGCCAAGCAGTTCTTTCATGTGATACTAATTTGCACCACAAGATGGGGTAGCAAGCCAGTCCAGCATGCAGTCTGCCCTGAGTTTAAAATGTTTGGAAGACAAAATGCCAGTGCACCTGGAACGCAGCCCTTTTCACCAGCAACACAAACTCCCAGAAAGAAACCGCGCTCTGCTGGAAAGAAAATAAATGACAATACAGGTGTGAAACAACAGTAAACATAGAAATAGCTATGCTGGAGAAACCTGGAGAGTAAAGCAATGAAACATGAAAATGAAATATTGCTGAATTTGCAGTGTTTTTTTTCTAGACTGGTAAGAATAAATATGGTAATGCTGTTTATCATGTAGCAGCTTACAAAGGAAGCTCATTTTAAATGTTACTGACAATACATGGTTTCATTCAGAAAAGTTATAATAACAGGATAGTCTGGGGAATGATCTTTGAAATTTTACACTTTAATTTCTTGCAGTTTAAGCCAAAAGAGACGTGCTGATGGATTTATTTCATTTACTACATCAGCAGTTCTTTATCATATAGATAACTGAGAGGAACTGTTGAAATTGCACTTCTTGTTCTTATATTAAGGAGAAACACCAGCTGGGTCACCTCTTCCTCTCCCTCAGTAATCAGCCCGATGACAGTGGTGCTGTCAGCAAACGTATTGATTGAGGTGTTGCTCTGCGAGGCGACGCAGTCATAGGTGAAGAGGGTGTGCAGGAGTGGACTGAACACACAGCCTTGTGGGGTCCCAGTGTTAACTGTCTTTGTGCCTGATATCCTGGTACCAACTCTGACCGCCTGAGGTCTGCCTGTAAGGAAGTCCAAGACCCAGCGGCAGAGGGAGGGTGTTAGTCCAAGGGTCAAACGCTTTTCAGCCAGTCTGTTGGGATGACAGTGTTGAATGCTGAACTGTAGTCTGTAAACAGCATTCGAACATACGTGTCCTTATTTTCGAGGTGTGAGAGGGCTGTATAGTATTAACAGCATAATCAGTAGGACAGTTGTGATGCTACGCAAATTGTTCTGAAGATCACTGCTGGGCAGTCGTCAGGGCCTGCTGCTTTTCTGGGGTTGGTCCTCCTCAGGGCCTCGCACACCTCGTCACAGTGAGTGAATTCAGTAGTAGAATCTCTCTACCTTGGTTGGTGTTGAGGGTATCAAAGTGAGCGTGGAACTTGTTCAACTCATCTGGTAGTGCATTGCAGCCCATGATGTAAAATAAGTTTGACATCTGTCCTCTACATCCTCTACTGGTTCTAAATCCAATCAAGGAGTGCATATTATCTTTGTGTTTTCAGTCTCAGTTATCCAAGAATGTATTTTTAAATCCCATAAATATAAACACCGCTTGACTGCGCTACAACTGCCCACCTACTCGAACATCATCAGGTTGCCATTTGTGTTGTAATAATGCCATCTAGAGGGCACCTAGGTGAACACACAACATTAGATGAATATGCCAATTCTAAATTAGTAACCAGTAGTGCACATAAAAGCACATCGTAACAATAATGACGCACTTTCCATTAGTAGTAACAATATTTTTGAACCTTGCTTCAATCAATATTTATAAAAGGGACTTTTATAAAAGGCCTCTGTTTTTTCATCTATTGCCATCACTCTGTGTAGGATTTTCCCTCAGAATGTTTTATGTTACCATAGCAATAAGACAAAGATAACGAAGGCTTGCGTTTTGCATTTTTTTCCCTACCTGTTAGTTTGTGCTGCAGAGCAGCTGATTACTTTAAATTTTTTAGAACATAAGAAAATTAGTGGAGTATTAACTTATATAAACATTTTTCACGCGTCAAGTCTGTTATTGGAGCGTTTGTTTTAAATTTGTCTGACTTCTGATTTCAACATCAAAATATTATTTGGTGATCTGGTATTCTGATTTAAAAGGTAAAAATAATTAACTTTGGTGTTTTATTCTTAATAATACACAAAATAAATGATTTCAAACATTAAAAGATACAGTACTGTTGAATACTTACAGAGAGCCTCACTTGTGCTACATTTTTTTTAACTCATGCACTTGCACTCATAATCTGGAAATACACGATGCATTTCAGTTCAAGTAGAGAGCTCCTGTTGTGCAGATTTCACATAGATAATTCAGATCATCGTGTTTTTGAGGACTTCACCGTGTGGCACAGATGCTTCGTGCAAGAACAGCACAATAGAAGTGTGACTTTAGAAGACCATTCTTACACCACTTAAGAAAAAAAAAGTGTACTAGAACTGCAAAGAAGAAAGGGCTTTTTAAAATATGGGCCATAAATGAGTAAAAGACTAAATTCATAATCCTGTACCATGCTCCCCTGGGAAGAAACACATTAAATTATTATTATTCCTACTTTCACGTGTTATTTTTCTAATTCACTGGTTATTTAGTCAAAACTCCAATTACTGTCTTGTCTTCTTTGAAAAGAGATCTCATTTATAACCATGATGTTACACAGTAATTATTAACAGAGAACCACAATGCCCCCGTTTCGCTCCAAGGGATCATTTGCATGTTAATTATCATTAGCCACACGGGGGAGAAAAAAACAAAAAAACAAAAAAAAACATAGCAGTTAAATAAGCAACCTTATTTTTCACAGCTCTTCCATCAGAAATCATCAAGCTTACATTACATCATTAGACCTTAAGCTTTCACCTTGGTCGTTAACACATAGCTTACAAGCAATATTTTATTAGAAAATCTTTATTTTAATTTATCAACTGACTTTAAGCTTTGGGGCAAAGGACTTGAAATATTTATAATATATACAAATTGCAGTTTATGCTGAAAGAAAGATGGATCGCATTGGGTTTGATGGGCAGTTAGCTGTTATTAGTTTCTGGTAACAATAATATATTTCAGTTTTTTTTTAAAGTGAGTAATATAAATGCACAGAGCCCGGAATGCAGACTAAAGATGCAGCACACAGATTAATAATATGATTTGTATTATTGATGTTTCTATAATGTTTTAATTATAATGGCATCATTTTCTTTGTATGTACTGATTGCTGTGCGAGGTGGTTTACTTACTAGCAAAAACAAAAACAAAAAACTTTTTGGGGAATGATTTTTTTTTTCATGAAAATATTATGTATTATAAAATGTGAGAGGTAATGTTAGCCTCAGATATAAGGTCATCATTTTGTTTTATGCCTCTCCTGGAGCTCCTGGAACGAGGAAAGGCATAAAACAAAGTGATGGCAGGCAAAACTGTGATTTGCTTGTTGTTAATATTTTAACATGGTATAGATTGTGCAAAAGAACTTCCTCTGTACGTATTTCTGTCTCTTTCCATATTAAAAAAAAAATGCACCTTGAAATTTGTTCCTTTTATTGCTCCTTTTTTGTTCCTTTGAGCTGTAAGTTTTATTTTGCCACAAGATGGCGACAGATTGCTGTTTCATAGCTTTGCCTCCTTCGCTGTGTAGACTAAGAGGTTCTTCATAAATTCAAACTTCCATCTAACAGACTAAACAGAGACTGGACTGCAGTAAAGCACATGATTGATGTCAGAACTGCAGCTGCTTCTTTTTTAGCTCATGTGACTCTGTGATCAAATATAAAAACAAGTTTAAAAGGGCTAATTTTTTTAATCTCTAAACTTAATCACTTGTGCAACGTTTGGAGGGGTTACCTGGGAGATAATCATTTTAGCTGTCACTCAGGTCAATTTAGATTACACTGTCAGATTAGATTCACACTGCAGGATAACCTGCAAGGATCCACCAAGTTTGCAGTTCCTTTTTCACAGTACATCAGAGATAACATAAGATAATGTTTATTTGTCACATGCACAGTTATACACAGTACAATGCACAGTGAAATGTACATGTAGTTTATGTCATATCCCAGTCAGATGCAGTACAGTTTGGGTGATGCAGCTGATTTGCTCTGTTACGCTCTTTTTGCTGTAATTATAGGTTTTATTTTTTTTTCCTTGTACCTTTCCTTCCTCCTCTGGATCATCTGTTACACTCTCAAGGGTTGGAGGACTACAGGCCTCAAGGTGTGCGCAGAATATTTTGTGGATGAGATGGTTTGATGCACAATTGTAATTGCCGTTTGGCCCATGCATGGAACTTTCAGGATCAACCAGCTTTATATGCAGTAATTCTTCATCTCGCATAGGCAGCCTTCTTTACAACCACACT
This sequence comes from Cichlasoma orientale, assembly GCA_034780415.1. Taxonomy (NCBI): domain Eukaryota; kingdom Metazoa; phylum Chordata; class Actinopteri; order Cichliformes; family Cichlidae; genus Cichlasoma; species Cichlasoma orientale. Next base: position 499,068 of record JAVDPK010002069.1, read on the forward strand.
TGCAAAAATGCTTCTTTATTTGAATCAGTCTTTCAGCTCCTAAGGTAGTAAAAGTGTCTAAATAATGTGACATCTGACGTCTGCAGTTCAGCAGAAAGGGTAAAGCTAAAAAAAAAAACATGCACGCACACACATAACAACAAAGAAATATAATGTTATTTATTAAGTGTTGCTCTATGCCACCCTGGTATTAGTCAGGGCTTGTTGGCCTGTGCAGGTTCACTGCTGGGAAATGGAGTTTAAACATAGCAAAGGGTAGAAGCTGTTAAGTGGCCCTCAGCACCAGCTCCGACACTACATACGACCAGTGTTTAGCACAACTTTGGTTTTGAAGAACATGATTTAAGGGTGCCAAGTGACAGCCGCAGTGACTTCATGCCAGACATCCTCCAACTTGCCCGTAGCCTTTCACTTTGCACTCCTGGGCGTGCTAATCACCTCCTTCAAATAGAACTATGAGATCACATTTTCTTGTTGTAAAAGATCACTGTGAATGAAAAGAGCTGCAGGTGTGATGTCGCGTTAGTGACGTTAAACGTGTTCGCTTTTCACCCCCTGACTTCGTCCACTTTTCAGAACGGGATTATAAGCTGATGAGATCTTAAATGTTACAATTCGTCGACAAGCTGCAGTTCAGTAGATGAGTAGAAGTTTTACTCATTCACACATGTGTAATTCCACTTGTTATTTTTTATTAAACGTACTGCTCAGTGTGTCTGATCGTTATTGGTTTTAGCACTGCACACATGCCATGCTGGCATGTCTGTTTTTGCTTTTATCCAGGCCTGGAGTTTTGTCATGCTGCTTACTCTTGTAGTGAGCACTGGTCGTGCGGTGGGTAGAGGACATGGAAGCAAAGACAAAGTGGAAGTAGACAGTGGGCAAAATATTAATTTTCACTTTTTGTTTTTGCAGGTTAAAGGGGCTTACAGTATGCCAGTGCACATTTAACGCTCGATGGGCTTGATGTCATCATCACCGAAATGTGTGTGTGTGTGTGTGTCTGTGTGTGCGCAGAGGCAGGCCCATCCCGTGTGGGCATCAGGGGACAAAGTAGCCTTTATGCAGTGTGCTGAGCTCCAAGGCAGAAACATTGTTGAGCAGTAAAACATTCTGTAACTGAAACCACATGTTCCAGAGTGTAAGACAGACAAACGCAGGCAGCCTCGGCATCTCTGTATCAGGAGTTGGTGCCCTATCATCGGGGGCTCAGGGGCTCCATTTGGACTCCAATGCAACACTCTCGTTTAAGCATTATGCATTTTACAGGTATCAGGAAAACCAAATCAAGAACAGATTGGCAAAAAAAAAAAAAATGCTGCGCGGGAGCGCAAAGGGACAAATTTGGTTTGACAAAATTTAAGTACAAATTAAGTAATTTATGTATATATAAATATATGTGTGTGTGTGTATATGTATATATATATATATATATATATATATATATATATATACACATACACACACGTATGTTAAAACATATCTGCCTGCCAACATCTCGTGGCTCACAGACAATTACAGAAAATGGCAAATTGACATTGAGAAGCCCATCATTGATGCACTTAGCAGAATAAATGTATTGATCAGAAACACTTGACTACATATGGAACAAGAACAAGTAAGCTGCTATAGCATTTATGTAAAATTATGCTAATGTTATGCAAATCTCGAGCATTTCTCACTTAACTAATCTAAATCTGTCTTGTAGTTTGAAGGAGTAAAAAAAAAAAGTAACTTCAAAGCAAAGCTGCTATGATGCAAAGATCCTCTAGAAACCCACATAACATTTTTCCATAACCTCTTTGGATGTTTAAACTTTTATTTCACTCTCTCTATGACCTCAGTAGATGACTGTTGCTGGAGCTACTGTGTTTGCTTAATGGTGGTTTTCTAAATTGTCGGAAAACTTGTCAGTTAGAGTGTTTTCCTTCATAAAACTGATGTGCAGGCTGGAGTGATTTAGTCACTTCTGCTCAGTGATGTTTTTCCATTCTTATGCCCTTCCAACAGAGTTTCAGAATACATCCATGGATTTCTGACTGTGAATGAATGTGGTAATTAGCAAACTAAAGTATTCAGATCAGTCAGCTCCCCAAGTTTAGGCTGAACCCTTGACCCAGACCCAGTGGCCCAATTTCCGTCTTGCTGCTAATGCTTGCTTAAACGTAGCTTAGCCGAACAAAGAGAGCGGGCTTTCTCTGCCTTTTTCTCCTTATCGTTACCTCAGCTCAGGTTAGCAGAGTAGCTGGCTATATGAAAAGGGGTTGCCACATGATTTCTCTGTGTGTTTTTTAAGAGGTGGCCTATATTGCTGTGCGAGCGCTCAGTTTGTGTGAGATCTGGACCAGAGAGAGTTAAAAATTAAAGGAAAAAGATGTGCCTATTTATACAATTTGCCAGTTGATAAATGTTTAATAATGATTAATTCTATAAGAAAACTTTTAAAAATAGTCTTGAACTTTTTCAGTTAGTGGGCTCGTGTGTAATTAATTGGCGATTGCTAATGTGTCTTAACCGCTTCACTTGAGACCCATAATGGTCTTTTGAAGCGCTCGAGCTGTCACGGCCCGTGTTTGTGCTATTGCAGATCCTCTGAGAGGCCGTTGTTTAAGGACCTCACAGGTTTCCCCCTAATCTGATTGGCCGCGGATGTCCCGGTACAGGACCTTTTCTCCATGCTCTGGGGATTGACAGAGCTCTTCAGGACTCAAAAAGTCACTTGTCCAAATACAGCCTTGTTTAATTACAGGAGGGGGATGCACGCATATCATCGCACACAATCGCCCAAGCCCAATAAATGCCCGGTCTAATTCTTTTCAGACTAGATATTCAACTCCACCTCTGAAAGAATCTCTATCCAAATAGGAACTGGATTTGGGTCTCCTCTCCTCCTTATCCCAAAGCCCTTAAGCACCCTCCACTTCTTCTGTTCACCTTCACTTTGCCAGTGACATACCTCCCAGTGGTTCTTCAGCCAGTGTAAACATATGGAGATTCTCCTCTGCTATTACTTACAGTGTGCTGTGCTGACCCCCACCCCCACACCCTGCCATCCCTAGCCAATCTCTGACCACCTCAGCCTCCACCTCTATATTCCGAATTGCCAATCCCAATCTAATTTATGGAATATTTTCAAAGTAACCATATACGCAGAGCATCGGCGATAACATCTCCAGGCCCCCGTGACTGGCAGGAACTGTGCAGTGCATAGTTAATAACATAAACTCCAGCACAGGCCAGTTGAAGAGAGAGGGCTAGTGAGGAGAAAGAGAGAGGCAGTCAGAGAAACCGGTATACGATGTAATTGGGACCATGTGAGCTTCCCCCAGCGGAGGATTAGCAAAGAAACGGAACTCTGCTAGGCCTTGAGATCGCTT
>JAVDPK010002069.1:505044-540614 GCA_034780415.1 Cichlasoma orientale
GGGTGTTTTTGTTTGAGTTAAGTGGCATTTTTAAAAAAAGGTTCTTCACAACAAAGGGTGAAGTCTAACTCCCACATTATCAGTTCTAACTCAGACATGGCCATTTATACATTTTAATGGGACCTAGCCATGATGTGTGTATGCATAAAGACCTAACACCTTAATTAATAGAACTGAAATACCTAAAAATGGGCCAACAATTAAGCAATACAACCACGTCAACAATTGCAGCATATGCAGAAATAGCGGGTTAGAGAAACAAGGCAAAAATATGAGTATGCTCAGTTCATCAATTAATTTGGCTCCTGTTTCATAGCCCTATCATCTATTTCTGCTGCAACTGGGACTTAGTGAAGACGCTTTTCACCAAAATACTCCACACACCGTTTGTTCTAGCAAATAGTTTGAGCACAGCTAATCATTAGCACCGGCCGCTTACAGTTTCACAGCGGCATAGCACAGGCTACATGACACTGCTACTGCACTGTTTCTGATTAAGGGTTTCTTTGTATTGGTGGACACGTTTGTCTCTACAGCAGCAGTAGATTAATCATGCAAAACGACTCATTGTGTAAAACGAAACAAACTATGTTTTTGTCCTACAAATATTGACCTCTCAATAACAAAAAAGGGGGAAAAAAAGAACAAAAACAAGGAGGCATTGAAGGTGTTTTTGTGTTTTTAGTATTTAGTTATAAAATGTAATGCGCAGAGCATCAGTTACACTGAGTTTACAGTTCCCTTCCTGAGCTAAAAGGACAGATTGGGTAACTCTAAGTGTACTGGGTTAAAGGCCAGAGTCATTGTCAGCCCCTATGAGGTAATTATGTGTTTGTGTTTATACCGTGTTGACTCCCCACTCCGTCTCTCTTCTGCACTCCATCTTTCTGCCTAACTCCCCCCCACCTCCTCCTCCCTCCTCTCCCTTTCTTCCTCTCTGTTCTTTGCACAAGTCGTCTCCCTCTGGGAAGAGGTGCCTGAGATGTTGATTCAGCCATACATCTCTGTCAAAATCTCTATGAATAAATTAACCTTTTAAAGATTAGTCCACCCTAATACCTCAGGGTTTTTTAAACAGAAGAGTGGAGCCCCTTCAGCCCCCACCCATTCCATGCCAAGCCTCACCAACTTGGTGTTAATAGTGGAACAAGAACTTTTAAAGGCATAGAGTTATTTTCCCCCCTCACAATAAAGGATAAAATGCTCGATTTGACATTATTGTTGTTTTTTTTAATGAATCTTTTTATGCCTTCTGTGCTAATTTTCATTCTCTGTAGATTTTAATGACGTTGAGCACACGGTGCCCTGTCAGTCAGCTGGCCTGAGGTAAACTGCAGGCAATTTAGACTTCCTAGTTTGGATTTGGTTGTTAACATATCCCAAGTTTATGCCAGTTACTATGAGATGCAATAATAAAGATTCACAACACTGCCCATAAATTAAAAAGGCAAATTTGAGCTCCTGTTCTGTTTTAGTTAAATGGACATTCTCTCACTCATATAGCGGAGTCTTGGGGTTCAACATCTTACTTAAGGATACTGGATACCATCCCAGTTGGTAGACGTCCCATTCTACCACCTGAGCCACGGCTGCCTGGCTGCTTTTTCTCCATGGCTCAGTCACATTATGGTTAAAGTAGAACTACAACCTTCTTGTAGCTAGGAAATGTTTTTTAGCATTCGGAGATCAATTAGTAGTTGCAGCAACCACTTTTGATTGCAAGGTGATTGAACAGGTTGACTGGACGGAGGCAGCCTCCCTCCAAACAATTGCGATTCGATTTTGACTGACTGGAATCAGCAGAGGTTTGCAAATAGCTGCCATCTTATTTATAAATGTCAGTCTGCACCGGTGAGTGCAACTCGTCTGCAACGCATGTCTTTGCAGCTAGTTGCATTTTGGTTGTGTTCCTATGTCTCTTATGTAAAAGGAAAGTTGCTTATGTCATTTTGCAGTTTAATCACTGTCCTGCAGCAACTTCGTCAGTATTTGTGGAGGAATGTTTCAGATCTGCGAGGTTCTTGCTGGACTCTGAATGCAACTTTCTATTTAATGTTAACTTCTGTTTAATGGTAATTTCTTCAACAGGCTTGTGATTTTCAACAGTTTACGACAGTTAATTGCTTTATTATTACAAAAAGATTGCAGGTAATTGCCAGTATGATGCTGTTCATTCGCACACTGATGGCAGACTGACTCCATCTTATTCCTGTTTTATTGCCATCTTTATGCACAAAAGACCCTTGAAAGACAGTGACTGACTGCGAGTGGTTGCAGACCTGGTACCTATCTTCAAATTAACTGTATCAAAGGCAACGAGACTTCAAGCTCCTTGCGCGTTGATCCAGTAATTTAGGTTGTGTTGCAGTCTCCAACTGCTGTTTTCTTTAGTGTGACTGTAGCATTAGAGTGCACCTGTGCGTTTATGATGTGTATGGATTCTCCTTAATATCAAAATAAACATGAGCCAGCCTGGATTTCATTTTGGGGAAATGGACAAAGCTGCATGGAGTGAGAAGTTCGTGTGGCTAACAAACTCTGCTTTTCACTGCGCTCTGTGAAACTGACCCAAATGTCAATTTGATCTCTGGACACATGCAAATGGTCAGAATTAGATTGTCTGAAAATAGCAGGAGTGGTCCAGAGTTGCTCAAGAAAGGGAACTAGTGGGGGGAGGATGAACAAAATAAAAAAATAATTTACTAATAATAAGATAATAATAATAATAAAAGATACAGAGACATAACACTCACCTGAGTCCACGCATAACAATGAATAACATAAAATAGAGTCATAAGAATAGCATAATAGTGTATTATTCCTTCCTGTCTTAGTTTTATGTTTTTATTTTATATCTTAGGTGCTAATTTTTTTTAAATTAAGTAATAAAACCCTGCTAAAGTGCCAAATTTCTGCTGTGGGACACATAATCCACTTCTCTCACTATTGCTTCAGGAAAGCTGGTCATTATTAATTAGTTAATTAATTATTACATTTCTGTCCCTAAACATGCTATCTGCATTATATGAGGACAACACATCAGCAGCTAATTAGCTGAAAATGGAGCGTGCTATTTGAAAATGAGCAGAATCTTATTTTATAGACAATTTAAACCCTTTAGTTGCTCAAATTTATGCATGTTTCCTGCAATCTTTTTCAACAAAGCTCTGGGACAGTGTCCAGTAATACTTGTCGTTGCTTTACATAAAAACGTCTCCTTGAGAACTGCAGTAAAAATTACACCAAAAGCAGGGAACAGTTGAATCGGGCTCTCATTGGCCATTTTCAGTGTGATTTAGATGGAAAACGCTACCTGGAGAAGCTCCAACCGCTACTAACATCGTGTTTGTGACTCTGGGTGCTGTTAAAACATGAACATTGTTGCCCAGCTATTCTGTCTTTTTGAGCATATTTGTTGAATTTTTTGACTCAGACTCGACCGCTCACAATATTTACTGCTTCTGCTGCAGAGCAACACGTTTTGTCGCTGTTTTGGAAATGTAAAAAATATGTCTTCCTGAAAAGAATATATATTAAAAAAGAAACAAAAAAACACAACAGTAGTCTCTTGTTGCCAGTTGGGCCAGACCTATCCACCTTCGTTTTTTTAAACAAATCATGATAATTATAAAGAACAGGTTTTAAGTTGAAATTCCTTGGAAAATAAACCATTTTTGACTGAGAGAATATGACATGTATTGGCTATGTCACTGGTTTTAGGTTTCACTCTCAGGGCAAGCAGAGGCGTCTCCTGGACTTCCTGAGTTCTGACTTGTGCCAGCTCATGTACTGGAGAACTGGAGGTCCCCTCCTCTATTTTTGGGGTGGGTAGGTGGGGTGAGGAGGGGTCACTGAGAGAGGGGTGAAGGACAAGAGTTTCTCCATCCCGCCAGTCCTTCTGGTCCTCAGTCTCCCCTGTTCGACCTCATCACTCAATCTTCGTTTAGCTCTTGACATGTTTTAGCCAAGCACTCCTGGGCTAATTTATGTCTGTAAAGACAGGCTTGGCAAACAGGAGCTTCCAGTGTAAGGCCATTGCCTGACCCACACTACAGCAAAATGGCTAATTTAATTTCTTTTAGATGGGATGAGGAAGCGGTAATGTCTCTGTTACCGCAGGAGAAGAAAAAAAAAGTCTGCCATCTTGAAATTTCTGGGCTTCGCAGATGTTCTCCTGGATGTATTTTGTTTCTGCTCGATGCGGACAACTTTTGACGAGTGTCAAGAGGGGTATGCTGACCTTTGCTGCGAATCCGCAACGGCTGACAACATGTGGCTCCCTAATACACCAAACACATCCCCTTACACTGGAAAGGCCAGCGCTGCAGAACACCACCCAATTATCTTAGTTGGCCTCCAGACAAGTCTCGAGCGCCCTTGAGATTTATGGCTTGAATTCCCACGTCTAATGGTAAAGTAGTTATTAACTTTTCAAAGTAAGTCTGTCTCCCATACTCTTACACCCATGTCCCCCTTCATTTTTGTGTCTGCACAAGCTTACTTTAACTGCCTGATTAACAATGGCTACAGCTGCTCTACAAGACGGGACTTAGGAAACAGGTAATTTTCTGACTATATTTTCATGCAGCCGGTGTTGTTGTATCAATAGTGTTCAATAATGTGCCAATATCCTTCGAACTTTAAGTGTGTGACTAGATGACCAGAAGTTATTGCCTTATATGTGACGCACATTAGATCTGGAAAAGCTTAGTGTGCGGTGAGAGACAATTTCAGTGTTTTCTCAGTAGGAGGCTCCAGAGATCACAGAATGCCTTTGCCTCAGACTACGCTCCGGAGTGCAGCCTATCTTTTGGACCGTTGCCCTGCCCACACTGTCGGACCCATAACAGCAGCAACAGTCCACATATGGAAATGCTTGATTTGATATAGTGTCATTTTACTTTGCAGAAATGAGCGTATGCATGTTCTCCCCCCCCTTTCTGCAACCAGCCACCACCACTACTACTATAACCCGTGGTGGGTGAAATGTGATCCATGGTTACTAGCAGCACCGTTAAAAAAGAACACACTTCTTTTTAAATGTGTCTACTGACACCAGGAAATTATGGAGTGGAATTTGAAATAATTTGTTCACCCTGAAAATCATTCACTGTATATCTGGTAAGAGGACAAAGGTATAGTATCGCTTGTGAAGCTTACAATAGGCTTGCACTGGTTTTCCCTTGGCCCTGCTCATGCTGCAGTGGTACTGGATAAAATGTGGGGGGAAAAAAATGTGTATTTATCATTTTAAGGCATTTGATGTATAAACACTTAAGAGCATAAAATATTTATATGAAAGAGAGTAAGATTAGGTAAGTCATTAGTGCTTTGTTATCTTAAACATAAATGCTTAAATACACGAATATGTTATATATTTAATTCATACAGGATTTTTCAGAACAGTCAGTGTGATGAAGTGTCTGCTCCATTTTTTTAAGCTATACTTTGAAAAGACTAAGCCATTCAAACTGTATTAACTACACTCTGCATTCACATTCAGCTGTAGTTAACTATTATCAAGCCTTTAAGCTTCGGGAACCTAACTGTTAGCCTCTTCATGTAGTATTTTGAGAGCAAAAAGCCCCGCAAAGCACAATGCTGGGCCAGCCTGTGGAAAGACTGATGTGCATTAGTGTTCTCAGCCTATAAGCAGAGGGCTGTAAGTAAAATGTGTGTTTGGGAGGAATCCAAGCTCCATACAGTACAGCGCGGCACAATCACCAGCCAAATTTCCCGAAGACCAGAGGAGAAAGCAAGAAATGCAATGTTATGATGTAAGCCATCAAATCTTCAAAATAACACGATTTCCTGAGATTTCCCAGAAGTTTTATTTTTATTTTTTTTATAGCGGCGGGTAGTAAACATCATTGCACAGTCAGGAAAACTTTTCCTCTTTTCGGGCCACTAGCTGCTGTGGAAAAAAGGTTCCTGCTCCAAGTAGCTGCAGCTTTTTCAGCTTCTGTGTACAGCCCGCCTGCTGGGATGTAAGCAAGGGGCCAGACTAAACCAAACAAAACAACAGTAAGCAGGCTCAGCAGACTGGATTGCCTGTGCAGAGACAATGTCGGCGCTACAGTGTTTTCTCCAAAACACTGGCGTACGTAAACGAGTACGATTTTTGTCAAATGTGGCCATTGTATTGGAAATCCTCTCAGCATTTATAAAATATGTATGGATGGCATGTATTGGATAGTTTCTCATCATAATGTTGCAGATTACCCCAAGACGTGCAACATTACGGAGGTCAGTATATGATGATTATAAATTTGTGGGTGTACTGGACTCTAATCCACCTTGTTTTTCAGAGAAGCCTTTCCCCCCCCTGAAGAACGTGTCAGGATTAATCCTGCGTGACCACCACAGAAAAAGATTTTCACTGGTGGGATGTCATGGGGAAAGCGAACAGAACACCTATCTGTTACCTTTTAAAAAGGGAACCAGAGTTCCTCCTAACTGAACAAATGGACCTGTCTTGTACGAGAAGAAGACAAAAGCATTCTCACTTTCAACGCCCACATCGCTGCAGCCCTGCCTCGATTGCTGGCTAAAGACCAGTGAAACTGTTCAAATGTTTCCTCCACCCCAGAGTCTGGGCTAGTTCCCCTTAATCTCGCACTAGTTGAGACCTCAAGAGTCTGTCACCTTTCCTGTCACGCTCGGCTGCCTGCAGCCCATTGGCCGGCAGCAGATTTATTTCTCCCTGTCAGGACCAATAGCGTGGCAATGTGGCTCAGCCCACTGTTTAGTTACAGTGACAAACATGCTGATTAGAGAGGCCCCGATGATGGATGGCTCCTCGCCGAAGAGCGGTCCAAGTTTTTAGCGGGTCATAATGGGCGTGACACTGCACAGCCCCTCTCTCTCTCTTTTTCCCTTTCTTTCTGTCCTCTCCTTGCAGACAGACCCCTCCCCCCCATGGGTCACACTCAAAAGGTCAGGAGTTAACGGGCCAGCCTTTGCGTATTGCCGCCATATCAAAATGACCCTGTTTGGAGTCATATTTGTAGACACTCCATCATCATCATGGCCACTGCGACACCTCTATTCCCTTTTTCCCCGTGGCCTTTTTCTCCTGTGGCCATGAGCTCCCACACGGGTAAATAGGAGGGTAAGCAACCCTGTTGCCTTATTTAAACTGCCCAGCTTTCTTACTTACTTCTGTGGAACAGAGATGCATACGTGCACAGCACACACAAACTCTTTCGTCTTTCTTTTAATGCAGGCTTTCTTATTGTATCGAATTTATTTCTACCAATTGGACCGAGCATGAAGCTTGCAGAGTGTGTCAGGGACTGTTTGGTATTGAGTTATGCTTGAGCAGCTGTTCTATCTGGAAATATAGGTCTGCCACTTAATCCACTCTAAGGTTTGCAACGCTCACACCTCTGCTGGAAGCCTGTGCCACTAAAACCTCGGGGATGATTTCGGCAGAGATGGTTTCAGCTGACCTTGACATCAAGCCCAGGTTTCTTTCTCTCTCTTGCCTTGCTTAAACCTAGTATATACATACATATATATATGGTGTCTACTGTAAACAGTGAGAACATAGCAGATCCTTTGTTTTTTAGCTGCAACCTCAGCAGGTATCATGCAAGCCAGCATGTTCGTTTGTAGCAGAGTTGCTACATGGGTTTGAATTTGAAGGGCCAGATGTTTAACCTATGATTTTAAATATGCAGCAGGTCAAATCCAGGGAGATGGTTCTGGCTTAGCACTGTGGAGTCCAAATCCTAGGGGGCCACCTTTTCCTTGAACATCAGGATGTTGTGCCCAAAGGCAAATTGTGTGTGTGTGTGTGTGTGTTTTTGTGTATATGTGTATGTGTGAGAAGGTGGGAAAGTGCAGAGCAGGACAGCACCTCATTTGTATTCTTTTTGAAACAGATGCTCCACTGCATTAATGACTTCTAACTAAAACATTCATAAAGTGTTATTGGATTTTTAGCAGCGGGGTTAAGAAGTGTGACCTTGGAGGTCCGAAGGTTGCCAGCTCTTCTGTCTTGTTCCCTCCCTCGCAGCCTCCTCCCCTTTCCTCTTTCTCTCTGTTTGGACGATCTAGTGACATCACAGCAGCTCTGCTTCAAATTGGATGCAGAGAGTGAGAAGTTCAGCAGTAGCCCAGGGCAGTGAATATTTTTCCATTTATTTACGGGGAGTGGAGCAGAAGAATGGTGGTGCTGGTGGTGGGGGTAGCAGGACGTGCAGAAGAAAAGGGGCAGAATACATTAAAGGTTAAGTAATAAGTAATCAAAATAGTTCCTTCTGTGTGTATGCATACTCCACTCAATCTCATGGTTAAGTGAGCCATGGCTGTGCTCGCCTATAATCCCCTTCAGATACCTGGCCATTTGGTGAATAAATAAACAAAGAGGTAGAGTGACAAAGTAAAGGGGCAGTCTTGGTTTATACCTACTGCTAGCATGAATATGAAGTCTGAGTGCTGTGCTGATGTAGTAATTGTTGTCTAGCATGGCATGGTGATTGATATGATTGCCTTAATAAAATGTGACTTGACTCCTATGCTCGTTCCCTTTTTACCATTTGTAGTAAGTCAGAATAGGCTCCTGCAGTGCATTTAGACACTGCTGTTAAAACTGACACTACGTCTAACCTATTTGACGACGTATATAAGGAAACTTCTTGTGTTGCTCTTAGTCACCTTTTTGCTTGAAATAAGTGCAAATAATGTGCACTGGCTATTTCTATAAATTGCTATCTGATCTAGATCTACAGTCTCATTGTACATCCTGTATAATGACAATAAAGGCATTCTATTCTATTCTATTCTAGAAGCACACTCATGAAGACAGAAAACACTTTATACCCTTTTTTATTGCAGTAATCCCTTATTAGTCAAAATATGATCAAACTGTAATCACCTATAAGCACTTAAGGCTAATTCTCCTCACATTTTATTTTATTTAATTTTTTTGCGATCACAGTGGACACATTTATGGCTATTTCCACTCCAAAACCCTCAAGTACATTGTTTATAATGCTACTGATGGTTATCAGTCCCATTTTTAAGTCCTCCTAACCGCCGCTGTATGTTTGTGGTCAGTGTGAGGCTGAACCGAGGCACCGTCGCAATTCTCCACCTACAGTTAATAGACCAGCATGAATCACCCCATTCCTCTGCCCGTCCCAGTGCAGACTGTGGAACGTGTGTGGTTTGTGTGTGCGTGCGTGTACACGCATGTGTATATGCCGAGGAGGCCTGCAGCGGAGGCCTGTGGAGAAATCCCGGAAATCCTAGGCTCTGGTCCCGTTTCTTAAAGAATATGTTTTTTCTGCCTGTGTCCTGTGGACCCGTGCTAGTGGTTTTTAGGTCTGAGCCCGGAGGAAAGACTGTGTAGAGAGGAGGTTTTATTCGCAGTGTGCCATCACACAGCCTTTGTAGCAGTTATTGTTCTCATCAACAGATGATTCTTAATATTGACACCGTAGCTTCAGAGGAATTACAGCTGCACCAAATAAAGGCGCCTGCGGATTGACTTGGACTCTGGCATCTATGAGAATTTGCTTTTCCAATCTCGTTTTTACAACCTTTCAAGAATAATATCTGGAAAAATGGATTGGTCATCGGATTGGTAAATCAGTCTGAAGGACTAGACCCTCATAACACAGCAAGAGTAATCTAGTGAGAGAGAAACTGTTAAGCCACCATGAAATAGAGGTTGGGCTTTGATGCCAGGCCGAGTTTGTCTCGTCACCCTGCCAAATCATCTGTGCAGACCAAAGGGAAACTAAGAACAGTATTTGCTGCACACACATCCATCTTTAACTAAACCGACCAACCAGAGGGAGAAGCTTGCCAATGGGACCAACAGGCTGAACTGAATGTTGAAATCCTTAACAGTGAAAAAGCCACTTTCAATCAGTGCTCGCTGCATATATAAATGGTGTGGGGGTTTCCATGGAGGTGAAAATATTTTTGACATTATGCAATTGTTGTGTTGTGTTTGCCTGGTGGATTCTTGCTGGAGCGGATCTCTATTATATTCCTGAGGAGATGTAGCCCAGAGACTGCTCATTAAACTGGCCACCCATGCAATAAACATATTAAATAAACCACAGATTAGAAAAGGCTGTCTTTTTGTTTTACTGGTCTCACAGCAAAGAAATTACGCTGCCCAGTTTGAGATGGATTTGATGGCTCTTAATAGTGTCTGCCTCTTTTAAATAATGCCGAGTCTACAATGCTAGGCTGTGCTTTATTGGCCTGTTTAAGTCCGAGCACAGAGCCATTAGCAGTGGCCAAAATGGCCCATAAAAGTTGGGCCAACTCTAATTATGTGCGAGTCTTATAATGTGACGCACTTTGGAATGCGTCAACATTGTTTTTTTGTTGATATCTAGCCTACATTTTTCATGGTAATTAACATAAAACAGTCACTAACTGGTCAGGCTTGAATTTCCTCCTTCAGAGACCTACAGTGATGACTGGCCTTAGACTAATTTTTATTTCCTAATGGTACAACTTCCAACACGGGGGGGCATTCTTCACTGGGCTTTCCTGCTCAAGGTGGTGAACTTTATTTCACTTACATACTTGGATGTGGGATGATTAGCATAATTGTGCCCCGTTCACATATGGCTCGTATCGAAAGTGGAGCAGAACTGCATATCAAAGAGGGCTCCATAATCACCATAATGACAATTGAGGATGCAATTACTGATATTATTGCCATATTAGTGTTGATTTTCTTTTGCACACCAAAACTGGACAAAGAAAAGAGAAGTGGAGGTGGTTGTGTTCTGTGTGAGGGTTGTATTTGTTTAACTGCTTGCCCTGGTGGCGTTAATTCTTAACATCCACTGACACAGCTTCCTTGGCCTCTTCCTCAAGGTTAATATCTTTAATAAAAGTTAATATGTAGTAAAGCGAACACTCTCCTGGTCTGTCCCACCAGACTAAATTAAACTTCTCACTGGACCTGACCTCTCATTGTATCTTTTCTTTTCTTTCTTTTTTTTTGGTGACATGTGAGGACCAGTAAATTGCTTTCTTATGCTGAGTGTTCAGTCTGCAGGCTGCAGACTGTTCTGCATTGTTTGTGTGTCCTGCTTTAATTTAAAATCTCTGAGCTGGGGTCTGGAAACTACAGTGAGACAATTTATGTGCAAATCCTTTCATTACATTTCCTTGCTCGTCACCTCCCCACCTTTTCTTGTGTCAGGTTCTCACAGATCTTTGTCAAACTCTGATGACTGCTTCTAGATCCCTTTGCCATTAAAACTCCTTTTGGCACTTCAGCACCGTTTCTTTCCCCTCCTGCCATAAATTCATTATTATTCTCTTGTATTTGGCAACTTTGAGGTGTGATGGTACAGTGCCATTTTTTGCACTCAATTTCATTTCATTTACTTCGGTGCCCTGAGGAGGCTGATTCAGGTGAGCGTATTCATGCGTGCCTGCGTGCAAAAATATCTACACAATATCTAACTATGTAAATGATAAAATAACACATATTTGTATGAATCGCAGTACCATGATTATTATATTTTCTGTGGGCAGACAGATGTGCATGGAAGCATAAAGTCAGCATACCTTGCATGCAGTCACAGTCATGGCCTCGGGCCATGTTTGCACTGGGTGACAATAACCCCTTTTATTCTGCTTCTGCCTTTACCAATGTTTTGATTTCTACTTAAAGTTTTATGTCAGTGCCCTCCCTCAAGGGTGCCATTACCTTGTATGCTAATAGAGCTATGCATATTCTATTACTGCTGTCAGGGCAAGATAAGGGACACATTCAGCAAAGGAGCACTTAGGGGCCAATGAACCCAGCGAGGGGTCCTGCTGCTCCTGCATTATCAGTCATCTTCACATCTGAATGGAGCTGGCTTATGGTCCTTCTCTTCTCTCTCCAACTCTCCCGCTCCCTCTCTCTCCCTGCAGTAATGACTAAGGACTCTCTTCCGTAATAATCAGTCACTGGGAAACCACCCGATCCCTATCTTACACACACTCAGACACAGACGGCCACGTGCACGCACGCATACACACATGCTGCAGCTGCAAGCTCGATCTGAACCGACCACAAAGAATTCAAGAGTAGGGCAATAACACTAACACTGTCACACGGAGACAAACATGTCTCATTTGGGGTCAGTTTGGATGGGGCTAAGTAGGTCTTTATTTTCAGACTGACTGAAGTCTTCTCTCCCGCATAATGGTAATGAAGCCATATGGTATGTGGAATTGGATTACTAACAAATGTTCCATACCACCGTCTTTCCCTTGGCTTTCTTTTTCTCTTCACCACCCCCCCCCCCTCTCACTCTATCTCCCACTCTTTCGCGTTCCCCTTCTCTCTCCCCTGTGTCGCTGTCCCCCAATAAAGCAGCCATTTCAAATTGGAACAGCATGTTGTCTAGGAGTGCGCACCTCATTTATAAGATTAAATTAAAAGCCAGCCTTGCTCAGATGGCATTTTGTGATGATGAGGAAAAGGAGGGAGGTCATAGGAGGAGGGAACCTTCTCAGCTGCACACAATCATCTTCCTGTCATGTGATTTGCTGGTTCCTGGTGGTGACACCTTCTTCCTGTCACCTGTTATGATGTGTCAAATGCCACACCTAAGACCCTAAGCTAATGTGTCCAAGGTTATGATCTTTTGCATTTCATTTAGTTTAACCATACTTTTGCAGCGTTATTAGAAGCTTTTTAATACGTGTTATAAAGTAGCTTAACACGGCTACAGGTTTGTGCCTTGTCACAGACACAGTGAAAAGATATATCACACTAGGAGCTAAAAGGGCCTTGCAAATTATGCTCTATAAATGGAAGAAAATCTCATTTTGTTCTCTGCCTAAAAACAGATGAACTTTTATTGAAAACGTGGAAGCGATTAGTTTAAGGGGCGTCTTTTAGTGTAATTCCCAAATGAAACGAGCAGGCCCTGTATTTATGAAGCCCATAGCACAAAGAAGGGAGCTCTTAATGAGGCAATTAAGCTGAGGGGTCGAGAGACTTTGATCTAGAGCGCAGTGATTTTTATAAAAACATCGCACAGTGATAGATACTCATAACTCAGGGGCCTTAATTGTGCTTAATTTGTTTGGAATAGGAATGTGCTTTCAATTAGAGTGTGGATTTGGGCCTGTGTGTTTAAAGCAGGCTGTCAGAGAAAATTAAGAAGCAGTTTGGTTCCCCTCCTGTGTTACTGTTTTTTATCACGGCCAGAGAGAGCGAGACTCAGCAGATAGACGGATGAAGGGACCAAACAGAAGGTAGAGAGAGGTAATTAGGCAACAAAAACGGATCCCTCAGATGAAGCCACAGATGGATGGATGGCTGAAGAGGGACAGATGAGAATGCTTTGGAGAAAACATAGCAGTGTCTGGCTCAGCAGTAAACATTTGGTGCTTTACCTGTTGCCTCGCAGCCTTTTGTACTCTAATTAGAATACCATTATGTAACTACTTGCAACGCCTAAACTACAGTCTGCTTATTATGAGTAACTTTGGGGTTGTTTTCTGTAAAGTTGCTGTTCTTGCCAGACCTGCGTGTCTCTCACTGTAACTTTGCAAAACATACCAATGAGAGTCTTCGTTTGTTTTTTGCCGCTTCATAGAAGCGTTTGATGCATTAGCCTGCATTAGTTTTAGCTCAGTTTTTCTAATAAACTGACAACTGACCGAATATATGAATTGATCAAGAGGTCTGTTTATTTCACATTGTGGTCGTGGTAGTGTAATCTGAGCTTGTCTTTTGAGAGCCAAGTCACTTGTTCGGGGCTTGTTTTCATTTCCTGATGGCTTGTTTCTCTTGCACAATCTGGCAGTAATTCTGAGAGAATAGGTGTGCAGGAGCTGTTCATTCAAAAGGAAAGTGGGACCGAGTGGGCCTGTATTTGTTTAAATTGTTCATTTTTTATTGGTGTTTTTTTTTTTTTTTTTTTTTTTTTTTACTGATAAACCAGATTTGATTCTTGAAAGAATCAGAAGACTCTATTATTTATTTATTTTTTAATTTTTTTCCAAAATTCGTGATGATGTCATTGGCTAAATGCACTCCTTGTGTGGAGAGTGCTGGTGGTCATTGTGGAAATAAGAGAGAGGTGTGTTTGGGGGTGTGACTGGCTTTACTGACGTGCCTGGTTTGGAGTGTTTGATTGTGTGTTTGAACAAAGCATACCAGAAGGATAATTTGGCAGTTAACTTTGTTTTGATTGATTTTTGATACAGTTATTGTTATTTTGTTGCATTGGTCGATGGAGTAGACGATGCATTTTTCCACAAATTGTTTTTTTTCTTTTTTTTGTTAGTTTGTTTTATCAGCTAATGATTTACCCTAATTATGGTATTTTTCTAGGCAATTTGTAACAGACCCTCAAGAGGGATATGATCTAGTGCTATGTGCATGTAAATGTTTCATTATTATCTAAGTGATGTCCCATTATAATGGGCATTATATCCTGTTCTTCTTTTTCTTTTTCTTTCAGCTGCTCCCTTTAGGGGTCGCCATCTTACCCTATACTTCACATCCTCTTCTGTCACACCAACCCTCTGCATGTCCTCCACTACATCCATGAATCTCTTCCTCTTTTCCCCCTGTCTGGCAGCTCCATCTTCAGTGCCCTTTGCCCAAACCATCTCAGCCTTGCCTCTCTGGCTTCATCTGCAGTGGCCATTGTATATGATTTTGCATTGAGCTGGTGGGCTTACATACTAATGATATTGTAGGTGTTATTTATTATCTACTTTTATGTATCTTCTTTTTTTAAAAGTCAGATTGCCACCCTGATTGTAACCGCTGATTGTACCTGTGGCTCCAATCAGAAAACATGGCTTTAACCGTAAAGCCATTCTCTAGGCTCTAGGCACCACAAACGAGTGGATCTAAGGTTATTATCAAAGAATAGCATTTAATCTTCACTACAGGATGATGACATAATATATGCAGTTGTTACTGCTTTTCTGACTTGGTCTCAGAACTGATATTGACACTCCAAAGCTTTGTGTGAATTGATGCACCCTAATCTAATATTCTTGCATATATCCCAATACTGTTTCCAGACCAAAATTAAAGCCAGTCCTACTACAGTTATGTCATACATTTATAAATATGCAATTTACAGATTTTTACATTTGGCAGATATTTGTAAAATATGTAGACGCTACATAAAAGAAAGGCCTGTACCCTACACAGACTTTCATGATGCAATGGTGCAACAAGTTTTTTTAGGGCACTTGATTAATAATCCTGAGAAATTATTTAATGGGACACTTAAAAAAATTTTCATGCCATCAGCAGATGAGGAATGCCTGCTGAGCTAATCATCTAATTTAGTACTCGAAGCTATTCCCAGATATCCAGGGCCTATTGATCATTTCTTTAATTGATACTGTGGGGTAACAATTTCTCATCAAATAGTTTTCGCAGCACTACTCCATATCTCAGTTCTGTCATGACTGTCACAGTTACTTGATGTCACGTCATATTTCGTATCGTTAGTCTGACAATATGTTCTTAACTACAGTTCGGGTTGCAAATTAGTGACTGGCAGTCTGTTTCCAACAAGTGTCATCTAGTTAAGGAGATGGGAAGTCTTTTTTTTTTTAAACTTATCTCTCTTGACTTGAATTGTGTGTTTACACCTGCGTGTGTGTGTGTGTGTGTGTGTGTGTGTGTGTGTGTGTGTGCGCGCGCGCCTAAATGACAGGCAGTCAAAGATGAAGAGAGAAAGGCGAGAGGCTGCTCCGCGCTGACAGGCAGATGGTCTCTCTCACTGTCTCTCGAGGTCTTCCACTTCACACCCCATTACACCTGCCTCGTCCTATCAGTGTGCTGCCTGTCATTCACTGTGCTCTAACATTCACTTCCTCTCTCTTCGCCCTTCTCCTTCTTCTGCTCTCACTTACGCGCTCTCTCATCCCTCCATGCTTGTCTGCTTTGTTGGCTGCGTGTCAAGTGTCAGGTGCAATCCCAGCTGACTGATCCACTGTGGCATGTGTGTGGGTGTAAAACCAGTAAAGTGATGTCTTCACTCCCTCCCTCTCCCCACCACATCCCCGCCTTTGTCCCCAGGGCTGTCTGCATTGGTAAGGCTCCTGCTTGCTTGCTGAGAGGCCAGCAGGCCCTCAGTGGTCTCCAAAGAGCTCTTAGGGTGAAATCCCCCCAGCAAAGATACTTGGCAGCTATTTATAGCCACAAGGGACAGAACCTCCACTGATCCCACTGTTGTACCGCCACCGTTGGTAAGTAGCACGCTGTCTCACAGGCATTCACGGGTTACAGCCTCCTTTGACCAGAATGCCCGGCTGGGTCTGTGGCAGTGTTTGAGTGATTTGTAAATTTAGGGCTTATGGTTCACAGAGGGGTAAATGCCTCTTTTATGCCTTCAGTTTCTAGCTACTGTCTTTTAGTAAAAATTAAATACCGATAGATACTGATACTGATCACTGATCAGACTGATCAGTATCCTGAAAAGAATATATATATTCACATAACCACACATTTTTAATAAAGTTTCTATAAATTTGTTACAACCAATTTATATATAACAAAGAGACACTTGGCCAAGGTACCCAGACAATTCACAATTCTATCCGTCTGCAGGGCCTTGTATCTGAATGGTTAATGTGCATGGCCTGAGTTTCATGACGCACCCCCATCCCCATGTTTCCTGTCACCTGCTTGACTGCCGACTGTCTAATTAATCAAAATGACTGAGAAAAACACTACCATATAATATTCTGTTATCAACCAAAATGATATTTCTTTGTCCCTATGTGTGGTCATATTCAGCAGCTGTTTGAGCCTCACGTGCCACGTGGTGCGAAATCTGTCATTTATCTTTTGTTTACTTTGAGCTCACCTGCAAACTAAGCTCAATGCTACAGTGGTTCACCTACCATTTGGTGAAAGTTTGCTGCGACCGTATTGGATGAAAGATTATGAAACATCAATCCTCTGGAGCAGTCCTTTATTAGATTTCAGGCACAGTACAGACTAGGCCCTCCAAATGATCCATTATTGTCCCCCTCTGATCAGCGTATGCTAAAGATTTGCCAGCTAAGCAAAATCGCCCGAGCCGTTTCCTGCTTCTTTCTCTGCTGGCTTTGTTGTAGAGGTAAACCTGGCCTCCCAGAAAAAAAGACCCTTTAATTAGCTTGAATAATAGCCATGCATGTGTGGACTTAATCCCTTTGGCTAGCACTACTCCGTTAATGGTTTCCTTGTCACTCACTGGGCACTGCATGAAAGCACGATCTGCTTTTCACTCCTAACACCTTTCTTTCTTTCTGCGCCGTCCCTCTTACCCTCAACCGCCACTCCATACCCAAGCATCCTTCCTCCTGCTGACCACAACAGGTTTCTTCTTTTATTCATTCCCTGCAGCCCTAGTCTTTTGTTTGAGATCCTGAATTATGATGAATCTGCTCCTAATCTTAGATAGAAAACTCTCACTTTCCTACAAGTGAAAAAAAAATAATTTACTCACTCGCCGCGTTCGTGTTAACTAGAACACAGAACACTAGATCAGAGTGGAGACTTGCCAAGGAACAGTTGTTTGTTAATAAATGTTTTCAGTACTGACATGTTGGCTCACGAGCTGCACTTGTGCACAAATGATGTTAAACTGGTTTTTGTCACAGCTTGAAGGGAACCTTTGTATTTTTGAGATTTTGATATTTAGCGTGACAGCTGACATTTAATATCCACTTGCTGTCTTCAAGCTTCATCACTGAACTTTGGGTGAAATGTGCCAAATGCCACTGGAACGGTCACAGGACAAATGCATTGTACTCTCTGTTCTTAGTCAACCCCCCCAGCCCCCCCAACAGCAAGGCAGAGCTGAAGCCATATCGAAAAGCGCTTCACCTCCAAAGAGTCTTAAGATGTAAATCAATAAGAGATGGAGCAAGGCAATACATTTTCATTGTCGAGGCTCAGTGTGAACTGCCAGTGCGTGACCTGCTCCAGAGGGAGACGAAGCATGGCTGGCCGACACCTGACCAAGAGCAATATTGAGCCAGATTCTCCTTCCTATTCATTTTCTCTGTTTCTGTCTTTCTCTGTATGTGTCTGTTTTTCCCCTGTCTCTGAATGCCACCAGGCAAATAGGGCCGGGTTTAATATTAAAAGACAATAAATAGCCATGGATGTCTATAGGTGAAAGTCACTCTCCCCTGCAGTTCCAGGGGCCCGGTATAAATCTTTTAAATTATAAATCAATAAATAGTTAATACAATAATAGGAATCTTTATAAATATTTAAGCAAGAGGATAGAGACAGAGTGGAGGTTGAAGCAAAGAGTCGGAGGAGCTGTGTGTGCTACTGAGTGCACAAAAAAGCCCTTCAGCTTATACACACTCATGCAGATTAACTATGAAAACGCTAAAAGGCAGACGTAGGCCCATGTAAAGGATGCTTGTGTACATGAAAGCGTTATTTTTGGACATTTGCATGTCCAATCACAAAAAAAATTACTTCACAGTACTAGTACAGCTTATGGTAAACACTAAATTGTTGAGCTTTGGCATTCATACTGGCAGAAAATGGAGAAAACAGCCATGTATCACTGGCACAAAGGTTGCTAACATAAGCCAGATGCATCCACTGACAGAACTGGTTTTTACCGTATAACCGGGGAAAAGAAAACATGGCAAATATCTATTAAAAGCCCACTTGCACACATTTTTTCACCCCCCCCCCTGCCTGTTTATCCTCCCATCCTTCTATCTCTCTGACAGCCCTAACATTGTTCCCCCTCGCCGTCGGGAGTTAATTTGCCAGAACATTCACGGTGCGCACTGTGATCACCTAGTGAATACCCCCATAATTCTCTCTGCCTCTGCCTCTCCTTCTCATCCAGCCATGGAAATGACACCGAGAGGCTGACAGTTCAATTTGCCCATAACTGATGGTGGCTATCATGGCGGCACTGTGCGCCAGCCCTTTCCTGTTGACTTTTATTTTTACCTACCGAGAGAGATGCTGCTGGAGCGCGTCCCGCCATTCACCCTTCTAGACTCCAGCGGCGCCTCCTCTCCTCATCATCACTGCTGGTTCTCTGGGGAGAGATGCTGCCACTTGTTTATGTGGCCCTGTCAGTACCCCCTCCCCCGACCCATACACATTATTCCACCCTGTGTAGTTATCAAGCAAAATATTCTTCCATTGCCACCCCTCCTCTTCCCATCTCCCTGCTCTTCATAATGTAATGGAGGAGTTATTGATCTATATCTTTGGTCATGATGCCTGTCAGCTGGTTGTTGTTACCCCCTCATCATGCCATTGATATACTCCCCCTCCTCCTCTCCTCTTCCAAATGATTTTCTCCTTCCTCTCGCCTCTTTTCCATTATCCAGCTCCGCTTTACATAAATCCACCTGGTCATTAGATCCATCAAAAGCTAATGAACGTCATCCATTTCCACCACCCGTGTCTGTCTCTCTTTTTTTCACTCTTTCAGATTTCGGTTTCTTTCTCTTGCCTTTATGTACACGCAGTGATGCACATGCACTGAATGTCTACATACACTACATGTAATGTTATAACCACATATATTATTGCCCAACCTAAATCCTAAATGTGATGAGATGAAGAGATGACAAGCTTTCGATGCAGCTTCCTATCGTGCCATGAATGGACTCCAAACACAAGAGCAGGAGACCTGAAGATCTTCATTTTATCATTCGGGGCTATTGAGTATAGAAAGATGGGAAAATTGCAGTTTTCCTCCTTTACAATTAAGTGTGCAGGAAAGTGTACAAGTGTACAAAAGTCAAGGAATACTTTTAGTCCACTCTGTGTGCGAGACACACATGCAGCATACGCACACACTCCCGCTCTCTGTCTCTCCCAAAGAGACGATGTTCATCTTGGCGTAGCTGTCAGCTGTGACGTCTATTTATGTCATTCATTACCCCCCTGCCACCTTTGCTAATAATGAGCTGCACTTATAATAAAACAATTATAGATAGGAGACAAATTGCACAACTAGCCCCTCGCCCCACCGTCTTTCTTTTCATTTTCTCTAATAGACAAAGACGTGTCCTCTAGTTGGGCCCTCTTGAACTGTGTCAAAGCAGCACTTCTATCCCCAGAGAATGCCTGACAGATGAATGATGACACAGAGACCCATGTGTCTTACTTGTAATGGTAACCAGGAAGTCAGTTGGGCGTCCATCACCTCGGTGCCTGTAAAATGAGCGCGTCTGTCCCTTTGATGATGTATGAATGTCATAATGGGGGGGACTATAGAGCCACTGCTTTGTCAAAAGTGCGAAGCCTAGAGAACGACTAACTGTGTAGCATATCGAGTTTCTAGTTGGTGTGGCTACATTGTGTCCTTCTGCATGAACCTGGATTAAATATATTGCGAGCACCTGAAGTCTCAGCTCCTCTGCTCGTGACTGACAGTCACAAAACCCAAAGATTTCAGGGTGCAGCGCATATCGATGTTAATCACAGACAGCGCTTCTCTGCCTTCAAACGTCCAATTTAACTGCTGGCACTGAGGCGATATAAAGGTGGGCACACAGGGGTACACAGGTTTCTCTCTGCAATTTGATCTAATCAGGGTCTGATTCAGATTCAGTCAGGACACCATGTGAGAAAGCAGCTTTGAAAAGTGTGCCAATCAGCCGAGCAGCAGCAAGAGGGGACATCCGGCGTTTCTGGTGAGGACCCGTAGCTTCTATAATCACTGAAACAAAATGGGAACTTTTGGGATAACAAGGCCTTTTTTTTTATCTTCTATCTGCGGGGTGGTCTTGACACATTTAAGGTCTACCTTAGCTGAGTAATTCAGGAAACTGCATTGTTTTAAAGGGGATGTTTTTTTTTTTCCCTCGTCCAAATTTGGTGACGCTATAACGAGTAAAACAGTAACATGATTTAGAAAGAATGCTGTATGTTGTGTATTTTAGTGGTCAGCTACAACTGGCATAATGACAGACTTCATTATCTCCCTGTTGTTGTTTTATTTTATTTTATATGCTAACACATTACCATACTAGATTTTAAGAATAAGACTTGAGATGCAGATTTCACAGTATCAGCGCCAGATCAGTAGACGTACTGATACGTACGCGTACGCATTTGTGCGTGCGCGAGCGTGTTATGCGAGGTTATTATGAACCTGACTGTGGAAGAAATCCTCACTCAGCACCTAGTGAGCCTTAAACTGCAGTCATAGCACTGTAAAGTAATGGGAGAGCGCGAGAGAGAGAGAGAGGGGTCTGGAAAAAGTGAATTTTCAGCAGATTTTAGGCAAAACATTCCTTCTGCTTCCTCTGTCAGCTCTGTTTAAACATCATCGCCTCCCTGTCCTGACCAGCAGGCCATTTGAATATTTAAGCAGAAGAAGATGAAATGCATCCCCAACAAAGCCGTGGTTAATGTTTAAAGAGAAAATAATGGAAATGCAATGTCAGGATCACACCAGAGAGAATCAAAAATGTGTTTTGTTAAGGGGAATATGACTAAATAATATATTAGACGTGCGTGTTTTACATCATCGTGAATACTGGAACGCCACCGAATGGGCGGAATGTATATGAGGTGGTGACAAGCCCTGGGCAAGTAAACAAACAAGCAAACAAGATGTTTTAATGGATAGCACGGTGTTTGATAATGGATGCAGGACTACTTGCGCTTGGTTTTCTTGACAAAGAGAACGTGACAGTTTTGCTTGCGTGTATTTTTTAGCAATGATGTTTCGAAACCTGTTTGTCACTGCTTTTACTGACAGGGTTGCTCATCTGTGCACATTGCAGCAGAAATTGATGTTTCTCATACAATTCAAGGAAGAGGCGCACACATAAATGCTGCTGCACGCATTCTTTCGCCCCTAATAAAAGCTACTTGGAAAACACATCCTTGCAATGATTAATATTTCTGGTTTAACTGTGTCCAACTTTTGGATTCCTCCATTGCTTCCCACCCCCATTCCTACCCAAGTAAAACCAAACATTAACGAACGTGCCCACAGAGCATTCAGCAGCACTATCTGTGAAGTGTGTTCAGGAAGGTCAGAGCACCGTGGCTGCCCCGAGGACAGCACTAAAGTCACTCAAGCCTGTTTTAGTATGTGGACACTCTGATACTCATACACATCTTAAATACGACCTCTGGCAATGAAACTGAGTACAAGATTGTGGTCTCTGGTCAGTCACATGGTGTCCTTGGCACTATACAGGAATATGTCGGTGTTTTAAAGTTCACAATTAGAAAGTAGGATAACCTTAATAACCAAATCAAAGTCTCTGAAGAGCCTCTTTGAAAGACTTTGTTTTGTGACAGAAATACAAGAAGTGCAACAAAAACAGAATATTTCAAACAGCTCTGCCTGAATTTTAAAAAAGCGACACTAGGGGGAGCAAGGCTATTAGAAGTATTCACCTCAGAAGGCAGTTTTTGAAGTGCTGTTAGTGCGGTGAAGCCATTTGAGAATATTTTGCGCTCTCTTTCACCACCAAAACATACTGTTGATTTTTTCCCCCCCCTGAAATGTAAGACACTCTGCTGCAGCAGACACAAAGGTATTCTTTTATTGCAAATGCCCTCCATCTAGTTTTCAGTCAAAGCAGCCGCAGTGTCTTAAAACTCAGAGCAAAACTGCAGGATGTCAAATGCTGACCGAGGGAGAAAACAGACGTTAGCTTTGGCTGTGAGTATTTAACTCTCACCACTCGGTGCTAAAAATAATCGGCGCTGTCCAAGAACATGGAATGAAAGGGAGGTGCAAGAAAACCGAAGCAACTACAAAATGGTGTCATTAGTTTTTATAGTTTGCTAAGGAAACACTAATAAGCCGTAGCTGGTAAACCATACCTGTAATTAGATGAGAGTTGAGGCAGGGTATGCTATTTATTTGCGAGCTATGTAATGCCAGGTTGTGGCTTGGGTTCCCACACCTTCACTGGAACGGTTGGGGTTGCTTTTGGTTGAGGCTTTTTTTTTATGCCTAAGCCTGGAAGAGATGCTTTCCTGCCTTTTAGCGGTTTTAACCTGCTCGGGACACCACACCACAGTTTACTTCTCATGCAATCATTAGCAATACCATTTTAGCATTGCATTCAGTCCTAGCAGTTGTGGACTCTATGGATCTGTACTGCATTGACTGTGGACCATTTTATTGGAGCCTGTTATTGAATTCCACAATGCAACAGCAAAAAAAAAAAAAGCAATATGGCACTTTTTACAGAAGCTGAAATGACCCTTGTATGACTCAACAACTGAAGGTGATGACACAAAATGAAGACGATAAGTGAGTGTCTAAGAATGTGCTTTTTACTGCTATTATGTGTTATTATACAGAGAAGGGAATGAGTAAGGGGGAAGGGGGGAGGGGGAGAGGAAAGGGAGGGAGGGGGGGTTGTTGATAGTAACCACTGAAATTAGATGTTAGCTACGACTGCAACCCAGATTTCCTGCACATAGACTGAATAACTTAATAATATCAAATGTTTTCAGGAAATCCCAAGCTTCTCCCAAACCTGGGAAGTGAAGCGAATGACAAAGAATGTGTATTTTTGGAGGGACTTCCCATGTGCATCTGATACCACATGCTAATGCAAAGGCTGCATGTGGTAGTGATTAGACAGTGAAGTGAAGGTGAGCCCGAGGTAGACTATTTCTATTATTTTTTTTTTTTTCTACTGCTCTCTTTCTCTCCCCCCAATTAACCCTTCACACATCCCCTCGAGGCTCATCACGCGCAGCGTGCCTCGTGTTGTGAGATGGTGAGCGCTTCACCTGTGGCATTTGATCAAATTTGGCTAATTGATAAGCGTCCAAACCACGGATGTGGTTCAGGGCCAAACATGTTTTCATCAGATGCCCTGGCACTGACTCTCACTTTCTCTGTTTTTCTCTTTTTCCTTCCCCCCACTTGAAACACTTGGAAGCGAAACCGTGGAAGTATCAGAAAGTTATGAACCCTTGAGAACGTTCTCATAGTGTGTCTCACCCATCTATTGTTATTTTACTGTTGCTTCCCTCTAGGTATCTTTATCGGCTCCTCTTTGTCCCTCACTTTGGTTGAACATTTATTTGCTGAGTGACTGATCAAGTTCAGTGGAGCATCTGAAGGACGTGTCATGAGCTTGAACAGAAGCCAGTGTAAGCGGCACTTCAAAGGCACGAGCTACATATACCTCCCGGGGTGACAGTAGCTTCAGGGTATGCTGGCTTCACTGATTATACTGTGGGTTTTTTTTTTTTTAACTTCAACTTCCCCCTTAGATCTTTCACTGATCAAGAAGATAAGATTTGGCTAAGAGCTAGTGTCTTGCACAGATTATTGATTTCTGTTCTGCTGTTCCATCCTATTATCCGTTTCCTGCTCTTCAGATGCTAAGATATGGAAATTTAGTTGCACATCTTTGTCTTTGATCTTGTTCCAGGTGACTAGTTGAAGAATCATAGTTCCTAGAAGTGGTTTGAGGCCAGTGTTACACTGAAAGATTAGTCACATTTTGATAAAAGATGCATAGCAGCTCATTTACGTAGAAAAAGAAAATCCCCCACAGAATTCTTCGAGGCTAAACTGCAGGCCTAAACGAACACCGACAGATGACATATCTCCCTCCAAGTTAGGTTTATGTTAATGGGAGACCCTCGCAGGTGGAGGTCTCCTCTTATACAAACACCAGCCGGTGATTGCCTCCACTTAGGACCAGTAAAAGTAATAAATGATGACCGATCAGGTCATACTGTAAATTCATTCCAGTCAGTCTGATGGATGGCGAGGCCTAGGTGTGGTTTGAGCTTGGTCTGGTAGGTTTAACAAGTGCTTGGTTTCTTCCCATGAGCTGGTGTCTGTCTTAAAATCATTCCAATGGGAAGCTGCAGTGGAACTTTTGCTTAGAGAAGAATCATATTTTTTATGATACATCGCACATTTTCCCTGACTCGGTCTTCATCACCCAGCACTCCCTACTGTAATGTAAATACATTTTTTTGCTGAGCTGAGGTCTATTGATTTTTTTCCCAGGTAGGATGGCTAAGCTAAGTCAACAACAGTATTAGTCAACCTTCAGATTATGCTTAGGTGCATTCTAAAATTTAACACATCAGCCACTTTTCAGTCAGATTCACTTTCGGTTTCAAACCCGGCACAGCCAAAACAGTCCCGCTTTAATATGACGCCTCCTCACACAGTTTGCTTTTAGATGGAAGCTTTAAAATGTAAATATGAAGTCACAAGTCATTAGAAATGCCGAACCTAGGAAAAACCTTTTAAGGTGGTATTTTCTAAAGCATCAAATTGCTACATATTGAGTGATGTGAAGTGTTATACTACGAGTCACTAATTAAAAATCCACCAAAGTGTGCTTGAAGATTAAAATACTCACCTTTAAAAAATAGTTTCCATCCTTAGCTAAAAGAAACCCCTGAATCTATAAATATTCATAAAATATTGTTATAAATAACAATATGATAGTTGTCATTTCTTGAGTTTGCTTACTGAATATAAAAATAGCATTCTCCATATAGGTTTCTTGTTAAATCAGAATGGCATAAGCACAAAACAATCGCAAACCTTACATGCACCCGTGGACATGTAACACGTTAATTTGAAAACAGTCTGAACATACAGGATCCTGCTCAGTGAAAGAGCACACTGAAGGACCATCATGCATCAGCCTGCGAGTAGGGCATGCAACACGCATGCATTCACACGTTCAGATTAAAGTATCACCATGCATTTACCCACACACTATATTCAGAATGAAAAATAATGAAGCAACACCCATCTGGTATTTATCCTGTGCATATCTGTGCGTCTCTATATCTGTGTGGCCGCAGTATCCAGAACATGTTGGTAAATATCTGCGCTCTTGTTTGACTTGGCCGCTACACATCCTGTGGGGATTGTGCTGAATCCCTTTGCCTGTGGCTGTGTGGTAATCTTGGTTTTACATTCAAAATCTCTAACACATTGCAGAGTGCGCAGTGTTTTCATAGAAGTCCATACAGGATGGACTTAACACTTGAGAGAACAAGAGCTTAGTTTAAAATGATACAGCTCAGGCGTGAATATTGCTTTGTGATGTGTGAAATGGGTCAAAGTAAAAAACAAAACACAATGTTTTCTACAAGTGGGATGGCTTTAATTAATACTTTAAAATTAAATCTGTCTTTCTAAGGGAAACTGTTTAGGTGGGAAGAAAGTACATTTTCTTACACATTCCACAGTGTTTTATGCAACAGTGGGAATTAAAGTGGGCATTTAGGGCTGTTATTGAACTGTGGTTTTATTCAACACCAAGTAAATCATTTTTGTGGCCACAATTAAAAAAAAATCTCCCTCCTGCTATAAAACTCAGGCAATATTATGTTCAGCTCTCCGGGGTTGTGATATAAATCCGTGCTGTCTGCCGCGATTCACTACGCCACATTAAATTCTTTCAGATCAATTAAACTTCCCATCTCACTTTACAAGCCACCAGCCTTAATGTTGGCTCTCCCTTATTCTTTGAGCAGGGGAATACTGCAGAAGGGTATGCGACACAGGGGGCTTTGGAGAATTTATTTAGCGACTGCCAGAAGAACTGCAGGGGTTTCAGGAATGCTGGAATTAGTCATATTCAGAATTTTATGCATAGGAAATGGAGAAATTTCATAGGATTGGCCATACGGCCTTTTTTTTTTAAAGTGTCCATGTAGAGTCACACAATGCAGTGGTCAACACGTTGCTGCTGATATAATAATAATAACAAAAAAGCAAAATAAATAAATCCAATTATGATATTCCACAAATGTCCAAAGCAAACAAGAACAGCTATGGTTGCTTAACTATGGAAGTGCATTATGTAAGGCTCATTTGATTGAGACTTTCTATTTTTAGTGGAGGGATGCAATGAGTGTGAACAGGTGGACCTGGGTCCTTTGACCAGTAAGCAGACCAGATTGTTTTGTTTTCTGTTTAAAACGATATTTGAATGGGAACAATTTTTTCCTATTGCACAGAAATCTTACAGCATACCTCAGATTCCAGTCTTTTTATTACTGTTGTTATTATTATAATGTACCTGTTTTGTTTTTAAGTATTTATGCTGTGCTGCTAGTGTGTAAAGGTAGTGTAAATGGCATTCTCACTCTCTTAGTTTTCACCCGTACTTGTTATTTACTTTCACAGACAATTAAACCTCTAACGAGCTGTAGGCTAAGCCTGAATATCAATTATCAATTTAATATTACCAAACGCAGGCAGGCTATTGTTAATAATGGGACCAGGTGTGCAGACTGAACACATCAACGTATAGTGCACTTTTTTGGGGACCATTTTAAAAATTAATTGCTGTAATTTTGTCTACCATCCCCACCCCTAACCGCCCCCTACAGTGACTTAAAGAGTTGAGGTGCGTGCTGAAGTCAAGCTAAGTAAATTCATTTTATGACGCTGCTGTGACATGTGCATCTGTGATTTCACACGCTTAATGTAAAATTTACTGTTGCCGTATTGAATGTCACACGGGTTGCGGGGAGAGTTGAGGGTAACCGGAGCCCCCGAAGAACAAAGCGGGCGTTTTGGCCCCGTCCCCCCTTGCGCATGCCTCCCCGGCTGCCACCCCTCCCCACTGCGCTTTACAGCTGTGGAGGTGTGATCCGAGCACGACGGCTGGCGTTATAGCCGTTAAGCAAGCAGTATGGCACTTCTAATAGCGAGGAGCCTTAATGACCAAAACACCTGGAAGCATGGGAGCGTCGGCACAATGCGCTTTTCTCAGGAGCCGGTGGGTGGATAGGTGGATGCAGAATGGAGCTCGTCCAGTCCCTGTCGACCACATGGGCTCTGACTCTCACATATGATCATCTGAGTGACCACGCTTTGAGCCGGGCTTTTGGGGTGTCTGATAGAATGGAGTGGTCATGTTAAGAAGAGAGAGGCCCACGCTCAGTTAAAGTTCAAACATAGATTAGGCACGCTTGTCCTATGGTGTCATGTTCAATGGCAGACCTCCCCCTCAGGGAAACGATCCCTCACACAACCCTCCCGTATTGATTTAGTTCTATATAGATTATCAACCCAGTCTTGTGATTAAGCTGCAAGTCCTGGATTGTATAGATATAAAAAGGCTTTTTCCAGGTATTGTTTTCCTAATGGCTCATGTTATTTGAGATCTGCTGCCATTAGAAAGATTAATATGATTCATACTGTATGAGCAGTGAAATTAACTCACAATAAACGAACTTGCCACAACTTCCGTTTTCACGAGTGAGCATATTGTGTGTCTGTCTGGCATTTTCAAGTGTAATGTCAACTGGATTTTGTTTGTTGTGCATTACAAATGAGACGGGGTGAAAGCAAGAAGACGACTCGCTGATCATGCCTAAAGAAACTTTGTTTTCATGCTGTGATGATTGCAGCACGGAATAATTAATCAGTTAGGTATTAGTCAGCATTATATCAGTGTTACATCAATATACGAGTGTCACATAAAAAATTGTATTAAGACATCTGATGGAGTTGTCTTTTTTTTTTGTGAAATTTAAATGACTGAATTTGTTTGTTTCTCTGTACATGCAGCTTGTGATGTCATGAATGTGTGGGTACTTTGTGACAAGTAAATAACTAAGAAATAGAATCACCTGCCTCTCATTCTGCAGTTAAACTCCACCATCATGGACTAAAGTTGACTATGGTAGTCCTCGTTGGGCTCAGAATTGAGGCGCATGAATCAGTTCTCCACCTTCTGCAGGGTGCGCTCAGAGGGGCCCCTCCAGCTCGCAGCAACTCTTCAGATTAGACCAACAACTGTTGCCAACTGCAGTACGAGGTGGTGGAGTTGGAGCCCGCCCGACCGCTTGACAAGATCCTCTTTGGAGAGGAAGCTAAATGGTGTAAAACATTTTCTCAATAGCAACCTGATCAGTGAGCTGGCTATAAGTAGCCAGAAAGGTTGACATTTGAAGAACCAGGGCTAGTTCGTTAGCAGTGACTGAATGCGAATTTAGAGCAAGGGGATTTTCTACTAGTAAATCTAATAAATGAATGTGGATGGCATTTCCTCAGACAAATAAAAAAAAAAAAAAAAAACATGCTGAATGAAAGTGTCTGCCTCTAACATAAGTGGACAGCCCTCCCAAGTATTGTCTATATTTTTGAAGCACTGGACTATTAGACTGTTCGGGTCTGACAGTCGGATCCATTAAAGTATGATTCCTTAGGCCATGTTTCTGTTGCTGTGAGCTGTAGTATTTTTGAATGAATGGACAGTTTTGTGAAAAGGTCCCAATTATTGGTTACAAATATAACACATTTCACACGGAACACGTGATCTTTTCCTGTGAAGGACACTAGGATTCAGCAGGCTGCTTTCAGTAACCTGGCATTCTGCTCAGCTTTCTTGACATGGTTCTAATAAGCACACAAACATATCCTCTCTCTTTCCCAAATCTTCCACCTAAGGAAACAAGCTGCTGTTATTCCACCAGCAAGTTGTAAACCTGCAATAAAAATGTGGCATGGCCCCTATGTGCACTATGGGTAATGCTCCATATACTTTAATGGTACACTGGACCAAGTCATATATTTCTTTTCTTATGTGAGATTCAGAAAGCTAAGGCAGCGGACGGGGTTTGCAGTCTCGCTAGTACGTTTGATATACTACGTGCATTTTAATGAGTACCATCTTCAGGAATATCTCATTGCTCTTTGCATTAAAAATATTACACTTTTGGTGGTCATAGTTTCAGAAAACAAACTTCCATCCAACAGTTGTGAAGAACATTATCACATAAATAAAAATCTTTGGAAAAATGGCACCAAAAACTCACAAATCACACACACAAATCTGAACGCTCAAACAGTTTTTCTCATTATTTCACATTTCGGGCCTCTACGCCTGTTTAAAATAACACAAAGGCATCACAGACCCATTTAAAACTTCAGTGTATGTTACGTGACGGCAAATTCTTGTCAGTTTGACTCACATCCTTTTATCTTTCAGAAAAGACTTGAGTGATTCTGTAACACTGCACCGCATGCATGCTCTGATGCTAACCATCTCTTACAAATTTCATAACAACAAGAGAGGATAGGTCTTTCACCACCGCAACCACTAAACACTCCTTAGAATTGGATCCAAATGTGGTAATAGACAACATGTATTTGGGATTGCAGATGTAACTCCAGGCTGCAGCCACATGATACTGACGATCAGTGCTAAGTTGCGGTCGAAACAGATGTCTAAACACACAACAGCGTTGACAGACTGAGGCCCAGTGTTTACAGATGCCTGAGGGAACAACACATTGCACAGACACTGAATGGGGACTTTACGTCCTCTGGTAATTAGTGTTCAGTTAATTAGCGATCTCTGGGAAGATCTGCCGGGGTCTGATTAAAGATCAATCAAGTAATATACCAACAAGTTTGCTGTTTAGGTTTAAGATAACAATCAAAACCCCCCCCCAAAATTAAAAGTAATGCTAGAAGCAGTTGTTTTCAAAGACATCGTTTCTGTACTTTGTAATAGATTTTATTACTGACTTTACTGAGCATCGATTGAGATAAGCATTCTCGCTCTATCGTGTTTCAGCTGTAAATATTTTAATTCATAAGAAATGCTGCTCTCTTCCTGTTGGGAATTTTGACAGATGAGGCAGGAAGTTGCATTCCATCAGGCATCTGTTGATGCAACCACAGACGATTTTGTCTCGCTAGTTAGAGGTCAGCCAGGTTTAAAGCCTAATCACTTCACCTGTCTAGCCTTGGCTACCCCGAGGAAAGAAGTTGCACGTGTACAAGTGATTTAATGGAAATGATCAAAGGAAAATCTGTAGTCTCAGTGTGTCGTGTTGTGTACACAAAAGGCCTTTTCTCGTGTCATCTCTGCTTTCTCCCACTTGCGAGAGAAATTAGCTCAAGCCCCGTCTGTCTCCAAGGTTTGCTTTGTTCTACATACACATGCAAACATACACGCACACATATCCATATTCATGTGCCAAACCCTTCTTCCTGTCTGTGTGTCCGTGTCCATATGCAAAGGCAAAGGCTGGTTACATGCTACAGTACATACCGAGGTGTGCTTGGTACCTCTTTACCCCAAAATCTCTGTTCTTCTGCGAAGACTAGTCAGAATAAAGCCACAATAAATATGCTAAATATATTTAGCTTTTTATTCTATTGTAATGATTTTATTTATTTTTGTATAGATCACACAAAGATGTGTAAAGTCAAAGGCATTAGCTTTGAGGCAACAGCCCACAGCGCTCCTGCTTCACTTGATAGCAAAAAAAACCCTGCATTAAATCTCTGATTGACACTCCGGTCAGAGCTGCATCTGCAGTAGTTTGCTGTGGCCATGTTTGTCCACCCATGATATGCTCCACTGTGCAGCTTTACTATTACAGTATGAGCCAGTATTCTATCCCCTGCAGTATATGTTGTAATATATATATACATAGTAAGGCACTCACTTAATGCGTAATGCTAATAAAAATCAAAAAGTTGTTTACCTATCAAAATTAAATGAGATTTTAAGGTAATAAGCATTTCTTTCTCTCAGTCTTCTGTGAATAAAACTGAATGATAATGGCGTGGGCTTCCACCTCCATTATGGAGAGGCAATAATCAGGATCAGGCAGACTCTTTTTCCCCAAAGGAAACCTAATCTGTTTTTGTTTTAGTTGTGGCACATCTTGTATGGATGTGTTTGATGTGATAAACATCTAAAGTAAACATAGTTTTGAATTGTTTTATTTAGTAACTTTGTTAAATGAAAAACATGGTAATCAAAAATGTTTACTAAATTTACCTTTGGTAATCTTGTGGAATATAGATTATGTTTCGGTGCATGAGTTCTGTAATTGTCAGTTGAAAATCTATTGAATGTAACACAACCCAGGTCACCTCCAGGAAGGGTTTTTTTTCTTTCTTTCTTAATTTTTTTCCGTCTCGGTCTCACACTAGATTATGTTCAGTGTAACAAGAAGAAGGATAATCAAAACATAAAAAACAGCAGCCATTCGGCCCTAAATCTGGTGTTGAGGCTGTGGCCAGACAGGAAATTGATGTGGAGAGAAGTGGCTCAGTGGCAAAAACCTTCACGATTAACTTAGCCATGTATGGTAGAGATAGGTGCAGTCAGCAAAAATTGGGCTCCACACAGGCAGTTGCAGGTTTTAGCAGACTGTGCTCCCCTCAGCTGCAGCCTGTTCACACCTCGTTGTCTCCATCCACCTCTGCTCGCTGATAATCACAGAGCAGGTCTCTCCTTTTTGCACGCCTTTCCTTTTCTTCCACTACAGCTTTGGCCAGGAAGGAGCTTTCACAACTCAACCTGTGTGGCCACCCAAAAAGTGAGGCTGACTCCAAAGTTTTCTGTGCAACTAGTCCTTGGGTTTCCACAGAATTGAGGAAATGAGGAGGAGAAGAGGAAGAGAAGAGAGTGCGTGTAATACACCGAGAAACACAGACAAGCGAGAGTGAGAGCAGTGTGGAAGCACACCAGTGAAGAAAGAAACCTGATTTATTATCACCAAAAAATCAACTGCAGATGTCAGCTCACAGATTCTTCCTCTGCCGCCAATTACAGACACTCACGCAAAGATCTACAGTGCTCAGCCTGAGCCTGCCTCCTCACATACACACACATGCTTATGCAAAACATAGTTTTATACTGCGCTATATATATATATATATGTTTGCATGCATATACAGGCAGATGCATGCACACACCTTTAAATTGGATAAAATCCTCACTCAGAACCAAAGCTAAAGCTAAAATAGCTTTTGACCCACTTGGATCATTTCACACTGCTATCGCCAAATGAATACCAGCAACGGATAATGAAGATCTCCATAAAAAGCATTAGTAGTGTGATGTCAGTGTTAGTACTTCTTGGAAAGACTTTTTGCCCTCAAGCTTTTTTCCTCCTGCATGTTGTTCCACAGTGTCTGTCATTATGTGCTATTTCAGGTCGTTACTGTAATCACCAAACCATCCTCTGGATTTAGCATAATCTGTCTGTAGCATTTTGGATTTCGCTGTTTAGAGGAGGGAAGAGGTGAACTTGATAATGGCTCACACAAACCTGTGTACAGAAAACAGGACCGAAACCATCCACCATTGTTCAGTACATGCCCATAATCTCGGAGTTGGAGAAAATCGTCTTGAATTTATGTTCTAATTCAACAGCGGAACTCCTTAAGTAGACATTAAATCTCACTGAAAGCCTTTTGGACTGCGGGGGAATAACACTGCTGTTTAAAGTTAGAATTGTGTCTTTGAGGACAGGGTCATTTCCATTAGTAAGTTTGTGTTAACCTTAGTTGCAGCTCTGCAAATTGGGATTTTAGTATTTTATTCTTGCCTGCTCCCTTTGAATCTGTCCATGCCGCTGGGTTGACTTATTCACCTGGCATCGTAACATGAAACAGTAGTTTCTTGGTTTAAGAAACAACAGGTAAAATTAGCGCCGCGGGTGGAACTAATGATTAGCCAATCAGCTCAATGGGTTAATGGATTAACAGCACAGTCAAGCCTTTTTTTTTTTTTTTTTTTTTTAAGATATGCACTGCGACAGGGATATTTTTAACAGTGAGGACTTGCTTGCATTTGGCACCCCTGAGGCATGGCTACTGAACAGCAGATTGAGCAACATGCTGAACTCAGTTCACTCTTACAAACCCTGGCGGAACCAGTATGTGGTTTGGAGTAATGTTAAATTACAGAAGATACTTTAGTTTAGTTTCAAGCGACTGATGAGAAAAAGTTAAGAGTTAACTGTTTTTTCTGATATCAGACAAAGTTCAAAGTGCACGTCTCCTCTCGGATGTAACAGTAATCTAAACCAGGTGTGCTTGCATCTTTATCAGGGCTGTCTTGTTCCCCGTCTTGGTGTGTGCAGCGCCTTGTTTCTTTCTACTTGCACTTCTGGATCCGCATATTGTTAGTGCTCCTTATCATAAAACAAGGTTTGTGTATTTGGATTTAATTCACAAGTTATCGGTGTCTGTCTCAGAGTAGAAGCCAGGTTACAAAGGGGATGGCTCGCACATGGACCATAATGATCTCTGACCCAAACTTGTGGCATTTCAGAACTTGTAAACAGATTTTCCCCAAGCATTTTTTTCAGCAGTGATGCTGTTGTTCATAAGCGTACACAAACATGTGATGCTGGACTTGACTAAGTGCACAGGTGAAAAAGTTGGAGTAATAGCTTGTTGTGTGTGTGTTCATTAAGTGGGAGTTTTTGGCCCTTGAAGTCAAAAGTTTGGACACACTCCCCAATTCATATGAATAATAGCAGAGCAGACAACACCGTGAAGTATTAAAAAAAGTTAATTATGCCTTTTAAGTTTTAAAAATATCTCATTTTAGTATTTGTAGTTAAAATCGAACTTTTAATTACTACTTTATAATTATTATTCATGGTTTGCCATTTATATGACATTTAATTTCAGGTCATTATACATAGAAAATCTCATGCAGGTACTGTATTTCCTTAATTTAGGAATCTCTCCACTCTTAATCTATCCGTCTGTGCATCCCTTGGTGGGTTTTAAACATCATTCAAATGCATTATTTTCTCTCTGCGTTGGGATACTGCTTGTAAACACAAAAACAAGCCAAGCTTAAACAGACAAACTTAAAACTGAATGTAAGTCACACTGTCAAATCCACTTTGACAGAGATGATGATGATGATGACGATGATGATGAATGGTTCTACTTATATTACATAACAGGTTTAGTTGTCCCCTATAAAACAGCCAGTTCACAATATTTCAAACCTGTCTCCTAGAAATTATGCTCCTCTACAATTAAATTGCTTTCCCAATTACTTAGTGGTGGTAAAGTATTCTCTGGCTGGACTCTGTTCAGGACTGCCTGTCATACCTCCTGTTTTAAAGAAGTCCTTTTCTTAAAGCCCAAACTTTTATTTATTTATTTTGTTTAGTTCATATTTCTTCCTTTTTTTCTTCTTAGTTTGACCTATATTGTTTGCCTGTCTGCTGTTATTAGCAGTTTTTTTTAAGCATATTCTGTAAATCACTGTTCTGGCTCATAATGCTGTGAGCAGGATACAGATGAACCACCGAGGAACATAAACCTGCGTTGAAAAGCTTCATCAGAAGTTTTAAAGTTGAAAAGCCAATATTTAAATCTGCCACGCCGCATAATGCGTCCAAATTGTTACTCGGGATATTAGTGTGATTAATTTGCAGTTCGTTCCTTTCGAAAGGTGGCTGACCCTATGATAAATGTTATGCTCAGGGCTGTGATAAATGTGGCTCGGTGATGACACAGTATTAACACAGCCAAACTAATCAAAGGTTAATATGTCGGTTTACACTAACTTAATGATCTGTGGCCTAAATAACAATAAAGCACGGTCTAATTAGAATGTTTATGAGAGCACTTTCATTTTGATAGACGACTATGCGGCGTTCAGTGCCGCTAGCTAGCAGGGCTAGCCTAATGTAAACACCTCAGTGTCCAGCAGTCTAAGTGACACAGCAAGTTGTAAAAACATTTATGGGATTAAGAGAATGGTTGGGGGGTTTCAACAGTGAATCTCTCTGTGTGTGTGTGTGTGTGTGTGTGTGTGTGTGTGTGTGTGTGTGTGTGTGTGTGTGTGTGTGTGTGTGT
>JAVDPK010002069.1:561462-602252 GCA_034780415.1 Cichlasoma orientale
GAATGGGGCTGGTGGGTGGGGGGCGAGGTGGGGGACTCTCTTTGTGAAGACAGAATCATCAAAAGCCTTACTACACAGGAACAGGTACCAATATCACTCTGTAGCCCAATAACGCAGCTAAGTGGGAACACATTGACACAATATAGCGGCACAAGCAGAAGATTGCACTTGGCTTTGCACACTGGCCCACATACACACACAGAGCTCCTACATCAAAATGTTTGGTCATTTATTGCTCAACCACCTAGCTATTTTTCATATCTGTCACAGTCCACACATTCTCCTTCTGCCTTGAATTGTTTTTTTTTTGTTGTTTTTTTTATTCATTCACCAGATGATCTTTTCTCCCCATATTTGGAGCCTCTGCAGAATTTTGCATAGTTTTGCCTTTTCCCTGGATATTGTCTTTTCATCAGTGACTGGCTTTCTTTTTGAATTAAACCAGATCAATTTACAGCCAGCCAAAGATGCAGTCTCTGTGTGTACTGGAGAAGGCAGTGAGAGAAATAGGACGTGTGTGCTTTATGACGGCCATCACACACACACACGCGCGCACACATACACACACACACACACCAGTTTTTCAGCTCTCCTTTAATGTTATCATAGCCACAGCCATGACCTCACTGCGCTGCTTATACACCTGGCTCTGAATAATCAAGCTATTTCTGGCATCCTTTTATCCTGTACTGTGCAGTTCTTTATGTTCAATATGTGAATCCATTCATAGAAAGTAAAAAATGCATCTTTAACCAACAGTTTTACAAAGATTCATGATTTTTTTTTTTTTCACCAAAGGCACGACTGCTTACTCCGCAGGAAATTAGCCGGTCCTTATTATATGCATTAGCTCCTTTCTCAGACTTCTTGTATGCAGTCAGTGTTGTTTCCTCCTCCCAGACTACATCGATAATACAGCTCAGTCCATATGCCACAAGGCACATGTGTTTGTGTGCGTCCAGGCAGACGGCAGAAAATTACTCCAGATCTCTATCTTTATGCATTTAAGTCTAGAGTGCTCTGATTAAACACAACCACAGAACAATTTGCCTTTTGCAAGGCCCTCCGATTAAACCGCTGATTTTCAGCACCGTGTCAAGTTCTTTTGCTATGGCAACGCTGATTACAATGTTATCAGCATTTCATATTTCATTGTTTGCATTTTGTTTAATCCTTAGTGGTGTCTTCTGATCTTGAAAGGAAATAAATTACGTTCTTTAATATCTTGCGCTGTTGTTATTTGTGTGTCTTTACAGTAAATATTTGTCATTGTTAGATGTGTATTTTATGGTAGCGACTGTAAATGTCATATCTCTGTCATATCTTGCTCTTTCCCTCATGTGTAATTGTGCGATATCATCTTTACCTACAACACCATCTGATCTCTTGCGCATGTGTTTTGAGTACAGTAACAGCTCCTTCAGTTGCAAACAGATGTGTGTTTGTGTGATGCCCTGCATCTGTTCATACGTGCCTTAAA
Source organism: Cichlasoma orientale (assembly GCA_034780415.1). Taxonomy (NCBI): domain Eukaryota; kingdom Metazoa; phylum Chordata; class Actinopteri; order Cichliformes; family Cichlidae; genus Cichlasoma; species Cichlasoma orientale. The sequence continues at coordinate 562,943 of JAVDPK010002069.1, forward strand.
ATCTTTGTTATTGCAAGCCATGCTACAAAGCAAAGAGCTCCGTTTATGGCACGCATTTACAATTTATCAAATAAATGGGATGCCTTCATGTGGCCTGGGCCTGGCTCTTAGGCAGAGCAGAGTAGTTTTCCACTGGAATAACAGCCGCTGAACAAGCAGCCCATTGTAGCCATGGCCAGCACGGGACCCCCAAGGTGCGAATTAATGATTGACCCCTGATGTAATCAGGATAAATAGCTCCCCGTAAAAGAGAAAGAGATGGCGTAGGGGAACAGAGAGAGAAAGAACAACATAAGGAGCCAGGGAGAGGAAGGCACTATCTGGCCTGGGTGTTTTTTAAGAAGCCCTTAGGGAGGCGAACCTAACATCTCTTTCTGGGTCTTTCGAGACCCAGAGCTAACACACAGCTGTTTAAAAGCAGCTCAGTCATCAGTCGTTGGCCTCTTTGTCTTTTCCTCTTCGTCTTCTTTCTTGCCCCTCTCATCATGATCCTGCTTACTTTTCTCGTTAGCAGTTTTTTCATCACTGGTCTAACATGGTCTCACAGATTTGCAGAGAGAAAATTCATCTATGGTCAAACATACTTTTAAAAAAAAGAAAGAAAGAAAAACCCATCTGCCAGTTTTCTTTTTATGAATTAACAAAGTTATGACTGAAAGTTGAACTGGTTTAATATCACACTGTGTTTGCCATTCGTGCCGTGGCTCACTGTGCCATGTGTCTCACAAAAGATGTTTTGTTCATTAAGCTTAAGAGGAACTTTTTTCTCTCGCTCCTTGTTACTCAATTATTTGACGTAGCGATCTGTGCATTTTTTTGCTCATAGAGGCTCTTAAAGCCAAATGGTATTTAATAGATTTTCCGAGGCTGTCTCTCTGCTTGTCAAAATTGCTCTCAATGGGTCAAGTGCCAGTGAGAGTGGGGGGGGGGGGGGGGGGGGAGGAGAGAGAGAGAGAGTGAAAAAAAGTGTTTAATAGCCTGAAAACACTTTTGATTGTGTGGAAGGAGCAGCAGATAGGGCTGAGTTATAAAACTTTAATTGATCTGTGAAAAGTGGAAGCTACTGCTGGCTCACATGTTCCAGTGCTTAATTGCACGCCTGGTCTGAACCCCAATGAAACAGTGATCATTAAAAAACGGGTTCCTTTCCAGTCAAAATCACTGGATGACGCAAAATCACTTATAAAAGGCTGACTTTTACTGCTTCAGCTTTATATGATAAGTTACCCAAATGTATGTGGACAAGCTGCAGGTTTGCCAGCTTCTGAAAGGCCCTCGTCGTTTCACGTTTCACAGTATAAACTTCTGTATCTTCTTATGAGATGGCAAAAAAAAGATCCATTGTATAATATGCCCTTTTATACACTTTCCAGTGATACGTTCAGCCCATATTTCTCTGTGTTTCTGACCTCACCTTGTGTAGAAACAGCATTTAACAGTATTTTAAAAATAAATAAACTCACAGAGAAATAAAACATCCTATTTTTTTTTTTTTACATTTAATTCAACTTGCATCATGTTTTTTAATTATAAACTCTCATTACGAAATAATATACTTCCACACACTAACAAGCACATTTTTAAAATGTCATGTTGCAGCTCCAGTTAAAACCTGGGCAGCAACGACAGGCTTGGCAGCAGGCTAGATGGAGGTTAGGAGGGGGAAAGCGCTTGATTGGAACCACTCCTGCTGTAATTTTGGGCCTAGTTGGCCTGCTGATTGCCAGTCCCTGTGTTTAGATAGTAAAACTGCAGTGGTACTTTGACTTAAGACACCAGGACTGTTTAGAGAGGGAAAACAAAGAGACATGCATAGATGTGCTTAAGCGCGCGCACACACACACACACACACACACACACAGATGAGGGCTGATTATGAAACCTCTACTGGTTGAAAAATGTGTATTTAGTCCTGAATATAGAAAACTGTCAGGTATGCCATCAAGATGACGTCTAGTGTCTGGTCAAATTTTTAATCTTTCTTCTTCTTCTTTTTTTTTTTTTTTCGTGCTTATTTAAATTCCAATTTTATGCTTTTTGAGGGGAAATTATTGCACATCTCCATATAACAATGAGGCTAAGGGAATGCACATCCCTCACAGATGTTGCATGTTACGCACCAAGATGCTTTAGCACATGCAAATCTACAAACTTTAATTGTCCACAATAAAATGCTTAAATTGCACACACAAATACAAAAAAAAATCATGAAATTTCAAAAAAATCACACTTGTTCGTGTTTTCATGCGTGTCAGAACGGCAGGATCCTGGAGTGCCGGCACGATCGTGTTGTCAGTTCTTAGATGTGAAAATAATAATGGGCGACGAGGCCTATACCAGGCCAGTGATAGATGTAACGAATTATTTGTAAGATGAGTCCTGGCAGAATGTGGTGACCACGATCAAACTGAGAACTATTCCCACGAAGGACTTGGCCACCATCTCTGTGTTTCTGGCTGTTCTCAGATAACCTCTGGAAAATCAGTGAACTAAGCATTTTGTATCAGAAGCCAGTCAGATGGATAAGTATGACTTTCTGAAGACCCCTAAATTTCCTCATTGTACTGTGTGGTTTTCTGACAATTTAGAGGTTAGGACACTGAAGTGAATTTTATAACTCAAGGCCAAGAACTCATTGCATGAGTAGTATCGTACCGAGGTTAGAAATATGATTTACAATATTTCAATTTCTGTCTTTAGTTCTAGGGGATCTAAATTTATGGCTAAAACCAGATTTTCTCTTCCTTTCTCTAATGCTGACGGTAAAATCAATTACCTTTCTGGAGGTTAGAGACCTTGTATGACACCTCTGTATGTGTCTTTGTCTCCTAGATGACAGTGAGCCAGTGGACAACATGTACGACACAGAGGCTGATCTGCCAGGTTTAGCAGCCGGCAGCGGAGGCGGCGCCGACAGCCCAGAAGACGACGCAGAAGACGGCGTCATCAACATGTCCCCCTTGCCCTCACCGACTCCCTCCCATCCGAACAACAACCACCACCACCTGCTACACTCCCATATCTATGCGTCTCACCACCACCATCTCCACAACAATAGCAGCAGCAGCAATGACCAGGACTTCACCACACCCAAGGAGGGCTCGCCCTATGAGGCGCCTGTCTACATTCCTGATGACATTCCCATTCCTAGTGAACTGGAGCTGCGGGAGTCCTCTGTGCCCGGCGCAGGTCTGGGTGTATGGGCAAAGACCCGCATAGGTGCTGGGGAGAGGTTCGGTCTGCACAACACGAAGCATCATGTGGCCACAGGCAAAGACAGCTCCTTTGGATGGGAGGTAGGAACTACCACAGCTTCTGTTGTTTAGGGTTTTTTTTATTTCACTACAACTGTGTATCACTTTTGATTAGTTACACACACAATACAACACAGTAAGAAATGGAATCAAATAGGGCTGAAGAGAGTAACTAAATGAACAAGCCGGTTTTCACTCATACATTCACATTTCTTGATCCTCGAGAGCGTCTGTCGTATCATCATAGATGCCCATTCTCTCCATCCCATGTGTGATTGGCCCTCCTCTTTGATCCCCACACACACACAAAGTCGTATATGCACAACACACTTATCCAGAATTCCGGCAGCACAGCAATGTCAAATGGAAAAATCTGGCTGATTAGTGATGGTATCAACTTTTCTGGGCGTCGGTCTGAAGCGAGCAGACTCATTTGGTCACGGCATCTGATATGGAAATGGAAGAAGCGTAGCCCAGTGCGGTGGCGGCATATTGAACTATTAATTTTCATTTCAACATGACATTAGAGGATATTGAAGTTGCTTCAGTAAGCTCATTAAGGAGAAAAGAAACTCCTGGTCTCTGTCTCTCTCTGTCTCTGTCTCGCTTTCTCAAATGCCTAATTAGAGGTGAAATACACTGGCCTGCTTTTCATTTCACTGACTCCTTGACTGTTCGTTTTCGGGAGGATGGTCATTCGTTTAGTCTCATATTACATTTATACATAATAAGGGATAGAGGCTCGGACATGTTAATCACTGGAACATCATTCTGAAAAGAGCAGGATGTGATTGAATTAGACGCTAGCAGCTGATGGGCACAGTTCCTTTAACCAACAAGGCATGACATAGTTTAATGTTTTAGAGTATGGAATATACAACTAAACTCTGAAAACACATGGCTAATGTTAATAAAATATCTCTAAAAATCCTGACTGATGAAAATTATGTAAATAAATGAACAAAGAAATGGCTAAGGATCCCCATTGTGATTTTAGTCTGAAGAAGTCTTTTTTTTTTCATTAGGTTTTCTTCCCACCAGTCGTAGGAGCATGCAGGCGATTAAAGCACTCAGGCACACGCTATGTGGCGGCGTGCCAGGGTGAACATATTCCTTTTTAAACTTTGTATTATGGCCAGACATTTGGGGTGCAAGGGGCTTATCTCCAAAAACTACACTCTCCCCATAGCGCTCATGTTTTCTCTCACTTTTCCTCCTCCTTCCTTTTCCCTCCCCAGACACCCAGCTAATGCATATTCATCAGCTGAGCTTTAGGAAGAGGCTGTCTTAAGCTCTAAAGAGATACATCCACATGTCCTCACCAAAGTGCCCTGACAAAAACACTCACACCTCTCCCTGAAAAGGAAAAGACTCAGCAAATTTTACACCCTGTCTGGTTCTTCTGGACTCGGAGGGACATACGGTATATGTCAGCATGTTGAAGGCTATCACAAAGATAGCTTTGTGTTCAGTTATCAGTTTGAGTTTCATAACCCACAGACACGAACATGAACACGGCCAAGATTCAGCTGATGTTGGGACAGGTTGGCGTTTTGTGACATTTTCAATATACTGTTTCCAGATCAGTATGCATGTTGCTGTTAGCCTGAGGTCAGTTTTGCTTCTCTTCAAGGTAAAATCTTTGATCTCTGCCTCCCAACCTGTCAAAAGGGAACAATAATTCCATCTTCTCGTCTTTCTCCTTCTGAATAGCCATCGGAGGACTGACCCTGGCTCAGGCTGTATTATTTTTTAAAGATATCCTGTCTGGGCTGGGGCTGGAAATCTTCAGAGGCTCTTCTCTCCCAGACTCTTATCACAGATAGTCATAACAGTCAGTCTGTTGATAGTCATCAACAGACTCCCTTAGGAGTCCCATACACCCCATTTCTCCCCCCTTTCACCATCTACTCATCTACTGCCCCTGGTCTTAGACAAATAGACAGGCGAGGGAGTGACAGCAGCTCGGCTAAGTAAAGAAACATGTAAGTGGACATGAGAAGGTTTGATGTGGATGGATAGAGGGAACGTGTAAAATGCAAAAAAACATATTTCTAACAGCACCAAAAATGCAGGAAGATAACACGAGTGTTCATGGAAGGTCCATTGATATATGTGTGTGTTTTACCAGTCCCCTGCCAGAACAGAGGGATGTGTTATGAAAGATAATAAGTGAAGTCATCCGAGACCTCTTTGCATGATCATATCTAACCAGGACCTCATACATTAGAGCTTGTTGCTCTAAGTATCATGACGAGTTAGCTTAAACGCTGACTGTAATTATCAGAGTGATTATCTTAGCATAACTGTGCTTCCATTTTATATAAAGATGTTGGGTGAATCCCAAAGGCACCCCCCCCCCCCCCAACAGCCATGTTTTCTTCTTGACGACAGCCTCATTTTAACTTTATTGAGTTGTCTAAAAGTCAAAGGACATTGATTATACTGTTCATGTAGCTCCGTAATCCTTAAAAACACAAAATCAGTGAAATTGCAGTTATAAGGTTTATTCCGATCAGCAGTGATATATACCAGCTGCAGTAGTGCTGCTGCATCCAAAACAGCTTAATTACATTGTCTACATTTTTGTGGATTTTTAATTTTTTTTAACTTTTTGTTTTTGACTAAGGCTGGCAATAACTCATTATGGTGGCTTTGCGAGTTCTGTGGTCTACCAGTGAACCCAAACAGCCCGATAGTCAAACGTTTGATGCTTTAGTGTTTTCTGGATCTCTGAGTAAAAGTCTGGATTGGTGGAGAGTAATAGAAAGATTGAGTGAAAGGTTAGGAACAGGAGAACGAAGAAAGGGAAAGGCAGAGAGGAAGCCTACTATTGTCTGTCCTGGGGCACTGGGAGCTGGAAGAGGTGTTAACTCAGACTCATTTTAGTGAGACGGACAGCTCAATCTAAGAGCTGCTTCGCTGCAGGCCATGGCCATTCTCTTCTGTCTCAGACGCCCTCTCTGGGCCGGCACTGAGTCATCCATTTAAAAACCATTATGCTCCCCCTTTAGCACAACATGATAGAACGCCAGGGCCCCAGGTCCACCTTATGTGTGTGTGTGTGTCTCTCTGGTTGGGTGTGTAGGACTGCTAACCCCTCAGGATAGGAAGGCAAGCAGAGAGAGGCAAGGCCCACAGAGAGTCCAGTATGGGGATCTAACTGTCAGAGTGACTGCTGCTATTATCTAACTGCTAGATTGGCCTGACTTGTCTATTGATAGAGACATGTCACCATACAGTAGCTGGAGGTATTGTGTTCTTCACTGATTGGCACGGACTAGACTCTCTGATCTTACTCCCTTGGGTATTCAGATGGCAGGAGGTATTTGGGCAACACATCTGTGGTTCTCTTTGGCAGAAGCTGCATGTTAATAAAAACTTTATACTTACGATACAGTCGGACAACGTCTTAACAGTGTTCCATATAGAACTCAAATATAGGAGTAAAAGGTTAAAAAAGGCAACTTGACTTTGGTCTTTAGAAACAGAAAAAAAAAAGGGGAAATCAAATTTCTGTTTGTATTATGAACATTTGTTGAGAAAACAAACTGTTTGACCAAGCCCTCTCGGTGCGATACTAATGGTGTTTGCACATTCTCCTTGCCCTGTGATCACTGGGCGTATCTTTGCCCCTCTGAATCATGGCTTTTAAAACTCACCTATTAGGTTTGTCTTTTCTCTCTATCTTTTGTTTCTCCAGATTGCGTGTGCTATCTCACCAAGTTTATCCTTGAAGGTCACATATCAAGGGTTGCAGCATATTCTCACCAACGGTGCAAAGACAGAACCATTTGGCTTGTCGGTTTTCTACAGTTTATTGCCCGTGCAATTAGCTGTTGTTGTTCTGGTGTTGTGGCTTTTTAAGTTTCTGGAATTTAAATATCGCACAGTGGAATACATTAAAGGTATTCTGAACCATAATAAAGGGGATTATTGTGCATTTTGAATTTTGACACATGCATTGATGTAGACCCTTTGGACAAGGTCAGCACAAATGTTTTGACACAGAAATGTGTGCTATAGAGTCCATGTTAGCCCTGCAGCTATGTCTGCTTGTTTGCTGCAGTGGACCTTGGGATGACTTTGTTGCCAGGCAAACTTCCTTCTCCCTGTCCGTCATTCTTTTTCTGTTTACTTTTTGTGGGGTGATTTTCCATATCAGTATCATTCATCCAGTGATGTGTGGAAAGAGGTGAAAAGAATGCTAGCTCTTCTGTTTAGCCAGTTATTGACTTAGTGATAGGCTAAGTCTTCTGGCGGGCACTCTAATGTCGCCTACATCCTACGTGACAGATACCCATCCAGCTATGGCAGCATGGATCTCCCTCACCATGTGTCAGGCACTAAATCTCCACTGTGACAGCTCACTTTTCACACTGATGCTGTGCACTTTTTGTTCATAAGCTAATTGCTGAGCTAAACTAAGTCCTTGTTTTCCAATGCTTTGAAGGAGAAGTCCTGGCGCACCCTGACACTTATCTGTCCCGACCCACCTTGAAGTGTCTTGAAGTGTTTGCCTGGCTTTTGTGTTTTGCCCAAGGAGGGCGGATGGCCAAGTTCTAATGCCCCACAGGGAATTCAAGGTGCAGTTTGGAGCTTGTCTGATCTGTTTGCCTTTCACAGAAAGGTGTTTGTTATCTTGAGGTTTGACCCTTAAGGCGACTGGTACTGAGCTGATAGGGCAAAAACTCCCTGACGCTGCCTGAGGACAGTGGACACATCAAATAAAAAGAATAATGTGAGACATGGAGAGAACGAGTTAGCTGAATGTGAAAAGTGGCTGAATCATTTCCTGGTTGATTTGACTAATGCACTTTGCAGTTTTTGCACAATGACAGAGTGGTTAAACTGGCGCCATATAGATTATTGTTCGGCATGAGTGAAGTTTTTCATGTAAATTGATTCATTATCATGTCTTTTAGTTATCAAATGAAGACCATGCTCTGAGCTGAGAGTACTTCTTAGCTGGAACAGAACGTGTTAACTTCACATTTTGCTTTGTTGGAAAGTAGAAGATAATTGTGTTTTAAAATATTATGTCATCTAAATAACTCAACAAAAAATAGCCCTAACACCACACAGCCATGAAGCTAGTTGTGCCTAACATTCTGTCATCTCTATACACCTTCTGCAATATGAGAAAAATACATTTTGCATAGGCTTGGCACAAAGTATTGGCATGATTAGCAACTACTCGTTCAAGATTAGTAGAAAACACATATTGCTGACTTTACTCCATTATATCTTTATCCAAAATGTTTTGTAATCATTCTTATTTTTAACAGAAAGTATCGACAACATTTAGTAAAGCCCTGAAAAGAAACATGATACAGAAAACACCGTGTATGCTCGTCTCGCATTACTGCTAAAATTAGAAAAATTGCAGTCTTTAATCTGTTGATGGAAGGGACGTTTTAAACCCTTAAGATTCCAAAAACTATACATTCATATGAATTTGCACGTACAGCTCTCATGATGGTCATATGAAATCATTTGTTAACATAAGGAGTTAGTTTGACACACGTGCCTACAATCCCACATCATAATGAAAGGGATATCAATTCTGTGGTTTCTAATAACAGTATTGACCAACACTGTGCGGTTTTCTGTCGGCGTTATTTGACTTTGACAGAAACCCCAAGTTTACACACGGAGCAAAAAACACCAAAGAGAGAGAGTGTAACACCACAAGTCCTGGGCCTGTGCTGTAATATCTTCCATTCACATTCATTTTATGTAGGTTTTAAACATGCCATTAGCCAATTTAATCCAATTTTCCCAGCTTTCGGAGCACTCCAATGGAACAGATTCCATCTAATATTAAACATATGGTCGCCGTTGCCCCTGGAAATGGCACAGCAGAGCTGTTTTTTTTTTTTTTTTATAGGAACCTGTTAAAGAGAAGCCTCTTGTGTCCCAGTGCAAACCATTGTCAATTATCTTCAATGAACATTGTAATTGATAACGAGGAAGCAGGGCAGCAAATTAAATGTCAGGTTTGATTAGAAGCCTGATGCCTTATCATTTGTTCATAACTCGTTACCAACATCTGTTAATTAGTTAATAAATTAATTGGCCGGTCTCAGATGAAAAGTGGACGGGCTCCTGAGGAAGTACATGAGGCAAAGTCATCTATCTTTGAAGGGAGTAGAACTCGACAAATATTGTCCCAGGGATTTAGCCTGTTATTGCTTGGTCACTGGTTTCAGACCTCAGCCGCTTGAACCGAACATTCTCAGAAGAATCTCTTGTTTGCCTGAACAGTCTCCTCACACATCCACGCCACAATGCTATCTTTTATTGCACCAGGCTTCCTTTTTGCAGACATGATTTAGACATTCATTTTAAAACCCTCAGTATTCTGTGGTGGAGTGCAGGTAACGCCTGTCCAATCCTCCTCTACCACTCTTTCACAGTTTCCAGCGAAACCCCATCGTTCATCATTCCCCTGATGAATAGTCCCATCAGTTACAGCCTCGAGGCAGAAGCAGACAATGACACTGTTCTTTGCTTCGGCGGAAGATGATGACATTTGTCAGATGCTGTTTTTGTTGGTACTTTGAATTATGCTCTTCTGAAGAAATGCCCTTCTGCGCTTTCAGAATTTTTGTTTGTCTATAGAAGACTAGGTGCGAGTGCTCCAATGTGAGGCCATTGCTGGTTACGGAGCGCTCACTTTCTTCCATTTTCGCTCACTTTCCCCTCGCTCTCCATTTAAATCTCAATCCCTTATGCTGCTTAACATTTCTGTGACTCAAGCTGGAGGTGGTGACCTATTAATCAGGTTCCCGTGGTTGTTGTGATTACCATTTTCCATAATCAGATACACAACATGGCCCAAACGCTTTAGCTGTAGGAATACTTATTTTCATTAGCTTCTTAAGGTTCCTGTGCTGCACTGTAGACCTCCGTGCATGAGAAGTGAGCCTTGGAGGAAAATGAAGCACACAGCTGTGCCTTTTAATTACTTTTTATTAGGTGCAAAGACTAGCGTTCCACACAGTGTGTCTTTGTCAGAGTTAAATGGGAGTATAAAGAGCCCTCATAAGCATATGATTGGCCATGGAAGGAGAAGTAGGACTCTCACTAACCAGTAATTTTATTATAAGTTAAAAAGTTCACTTAACTTTTCTGTTCTCTGTTTTTGCGAGGGTGTTTGTTTTTAAGATCTCTAGATAAATAATAATATTAGTTTGGGTATGTAATGCAGTGTGATTCCACGTAAATATGTACAGCCATATAAACGGTACAATACTACATGCTAACACATCCACAGAAACATAAAAAGGCAGAGGCACGTAAGAAAAAAAAAGACTTTCTCCAAAGTTTTTCTTTCCTTTACTCAGTTATGTAGCATAACAGGGTAGAATTAGAAGCTAAGCACCATGACGACATTAGATCTGGAAACAGTGTTGAATTGTTGAAGTGTCAAACATGCTCGGACTTCTTTACTTTGGAAAGTCTCTGGAATCACTTGAGTGATTTTTGCTCATTTTCTCCACTACTGTCATTTGGAGCGAGCCCTGGCGTCTCGTCTGCATGAGACAACATGGAGGTTTTGACAGATTTAAGATTTGTAGGTCTCTGCTCATGCGCATTTGTGCGCGCATTTGTGTAGAATGTGCACGCAGATGTGCCTGTCCACATTTCTTTTAATCATCTTGGGCACTGGTCCATCCTCCTAAACCACACTTCTCCCAACAAAGACAAGATTCCAAAAGCAGTTTGGTGTAACGTCTTAATTTAGCGTGAGAGCTGGTGTCAAGATGACAAATAACATTTCAAATAGAGGTTTCCCAGACATTTAATTTATGAGATTACCCCTCTCGCTTGATTTATTTGCATTTCTCTGCACACCAGTTGCTGTGAATTTTGAGGTTTGCTGTGTATTATGAAGCTTGAGCGCAGTTGTGTGGTTGTTGATTTTAATGTTTCGTGTTGTCGTCGTCTGAGAGCAACTGCACAAACGCAGAACAGATTGAAAAGGGCTTGGACATTTATTGTTAAATATTGAGTGATTTACAGCTTGAAATGTTTATGAATGAACTCCCTGCTTGTTTGTCTGGTAAATTGGACCTTTTTTAAGTAGAAGATTGATTCATCGTGGCTGCAGCCTACAGAAGTGTTGGTATGGAGTGAGTGTGAAGCCAATCAGCCACGTGAAATGAAATAGACTTACAAAGGAACATTTACTTTACTCAAAAACAAACTAATTCAAGTTTCATCAATTTTTTTTAGGTCGGAAAAATGTTACTAACAGAAGGGCAGAGACAGAAATAAACAACAAGTGAGCTAAGAAAGAAAAAATAAGCGAGTGAGAACAAATCTGTCTAGTTCTGATTAAGATTAGTTTAGTTTGGATGTCAACAAAGAAAGGGAAGCTGAAAGAGGCTAACTTGGCTTGTGCAAATCTTCTTAATGCTCTGAGCAGTGCACTGCAAGCTCCTCAGTCCTCCTGTCCTTGATAAATGTCATATGATTCTGCTCCGTGCCACTCTGTCTTGAGAGGAGGTGACCTGATGTCGGTGCAGCTGGTACGCAGTGGTACCAAGCATGCCACCTCAGAAAGTTGGGAAAGGAAAACAGCAAAGGATTCCGCCTCTCTGAGACTCTAATAGGCCTGAGCCATGTGAAGTTAAGCCATTATGCCAAACAACAGAACAAAAGCAAAGCACTGTCATACTGTTGGAGTGTGGGACTGCGTGCATATGCTGTGGGTGAAATTATCCTCAGCTTTACCTGGACATAATACTATTTGGCATTACAAGAAAATCTGTCGAGGGTATGCGTGCAATTAACTGTGAATGCTCATTTTTTTTAACCCATTCCATAATAGTAAGACATTCAAATTTACTTATTATTCAACAGGTAATTTAAAAACAAAACAAAGCTATAGATCCTTGTGTATAATGAACTTCTTATATGATGTTTTGTTTGCTTTAGTTTTATTGAGCTCTTGTGTGGTTTTCCGGTGACAAAGCTTGCTCCCCTCTGCTGGCCGAGACCTCACAATGCCACTTTCAGGTGCCAAGTGCAAGTGCATATGATGCTGTGTAGCTGAGGACTTTTCTTCAGACAGAGTGTCAAACGTTCTACTGTAGAGAAACATACAGCGTGTACAGTATAAGAGCAAGCCAGCTAGTGCACAAAGCGCTCACACATTTTTCACACATGCATGGTTTCACACGGTGCTTACCAAACTACTCGACTAACACAAGTCAGCACTTTTCCGACCCCTCATCTTCTTCCTCTCCTGCAGAGTGGGCTGAGTGGGACAGGAGTCCCACCATAGTTGGATTTTCTTACTGCTACCCTTTCAATTTTCTGTCCTCTCTCTCTCTCTCTCGCTCTATTTTTATTGCTTTACCCACATTGTGTAAATTTCACATCCTATGTTAAGCAGTACACTTAAAAACAGTTATAACGCTTGCACATAAGAGACTGTGGTCTCCTGTCACTTGTACTGTCAAGTGTTAATCTCTGTGCTTTCATGTGCTTTTATGACAAAATACACAACAAGCTTTAATTATACCAAGATTACACACTCAGATCTTTTCTTTTGTGCGTTATTGATTTTTCAACCTTCCTTCTCAACCTTACATGGCCTCTCTCACTATTTCTGCTCCTTTCTTTCGGCTCCATCCTCCTCTTTTCCTGGCCTCCGGGGTCCCAGTGCTTCTAATTCGGCCTTATCAGTGAAGTAATTTAGCTGCCACAGCTTGGGTTTCTGTCGCGCGGCGAGTGGCCCCATTGTCCTGCCCTGCTGTTGCTGAGATAAACCCTCAGATTGAACAAAGTCCGCGCTGACCTTTACAAACTCCCAAATCTCACTGTGTATACCCCTCCAACAGAGATTCTCTCTGCCTCGAGCCCTTTTCTTTGGGTGGCAGGGCTTGGGGCACATCAACTGGGAGGAGGAAGGTGAATGAGGGTGTGTGCACGGGCATGTGTGTGAAAGAGTGAAAGTGTGTGGGGTTAGGGTGGATTGAGTGAGCGTGAGATGGACAAGGGAGAAGGATTAAGATGGCTGACTGAGCCTGTCTATATTTCCAATGGCACTTGGCTCTAAGAGGGAGGCAGATAAAGGGAAAGAAAAATGCACCGCAAACAAAGCATTCAAGTGTGCATTTTACAGACTTCCAGCTAAAATATGATGTCCCTGATGCATACGTCAGTTTGTGTTTTTTTCTTTGCCGAAGCGACTCATTGAAAGAATTGTGGCAAATGCTCCGCTGAACCCCATGTCTTACCTCCATTGTTATTTATCATGTCCTTCATTCCTTGGCAGAAAGCCCAAGAGGAGTCTGTTGGGAGTTTTTGCTTTGACCCACAGTGAAACGACTAGAGTGGAACGGTTTAAGCCAAGTGGTTTGGGCAGTGGGGAGGTGGGGGTTAGCGCTGTGACAGGGAGGTTTGGACCACAATGCAGCAGAAGTACCCTCTCCACTGTGAACCACTGTCATCCTTCAGAAGCCACTCAACTAGCTCTCCACACTGCAAATCCTTTCTCCTCTCTATTCCAGCTGTCTGTCAGTCAGACACAGGACCTCATCAAAAGGCTTTGGAGCTGGGAGTGAGGAAGACTGTGGAGGGAGGCAGGGTGGTAGAGGAGGGAGGAGAAAAAAGTGTTGTTACTGTAGTGCGCGATCATGCTAATCACGGTGGTGTGCTCTGGGTGGGGACAGGAGTGGTTATAAGTTCAGATGTGAGAATAGTTGGTGACGGAGGATTGGAGTCAATCTACACATCCTTCCACCGGGCACGGCGGCCCAGTGTGCATCCCACTCTCTATCCATCCTGCTTCCTTTTCACCTCCCCCCACCCACAGCCACCTGCCTTCAAGCCACCACCAGTGTTCCCAGGGAGATGAGCGCCATGGAGAAGAAGGCCCACAAGGGATTAACTTTTCACATGGCTTGGAGTCCTCGTCTCAAAAGACCTGACAACCCCAGACGGCTTGATTAAAAAAGAAAAGAAGAGAAGAGGAAAGGAAAGGGGGGAGGGAGGGTAAAGGAGGAGGAGAAGAGGGGGAATTCTTCACATGATGGCCCTGAGAGAGGGATTTTGGATATTGGGTGTCTTTTTTTTTTCCCCCTCGTCCAAAGCCCCCATGTCTTGGTTGAGAATGAGCAAATTGTTCGTCCTGTTCTTTCACCAGTCTCTGTGTTGCCCAGCCTAAAGATGTGGGTGGGCACCCACACACATTATTGACTCCTTGCAGAAAACCAAGGGATGTCCTCTGGCTTAAAAGCAAGAAATCATGGAAGTGGTCACTTTTGATTCCACTTTTCATCCTCTTTTATGCTTCAATTGCCAAATGTACATCAAGGAAACAGAATATTCAGTGATCGCTTCCAGTGTGATACAATTATATGATGATATCATGGTGTATCATTTATTTATACATCCTTAATGTATTATCAAAACCCCTCTGTTATTCTGTGTATGTCAGCATTGCATTACAGTCAAGGAAGACATTGGCAGAGAGAGTCGGCCAACCGTTGCCGGCTTAAAGTTCTAGTGTTCAAGTGGCAAGGCGCCCTATTTCCCCTCACTCTATCCCAGATAAATTGGGCATCTCAGGTTTGTCTGTGAGAAAGAGAGGACAAAAATCAAAACAAATGCTCCCACTGAAGTGAAGATGGGAGTAGGGTTGACTTTCCTCTCTGGCTAACGGATCAGCAACTCAACCTTGCGGGATAGCGGGCCACTTTATACCTCCCATCTTGTCCAAGTAACAGAGTGGCCCGACAGAGAGGTCAGGGAAGGTAGCAGGATATCATTTTACAGATCACCACTCACCCTCTGGCTTCCTCCACATGGCTCACTTACCCTCTTCTCATCTCCACTGCTGGGATATGCTCACCCTCTCTTCCCACACCCCTCAGGTAGGACACAAACATTCATTGATATTGGTTTCATGGAAGTTACATCCAATTTCTCTCTAAAGGTGCACTGATTCTTGCACTGTTCTTCACCTGTAACATCCTGGAAATGCCCACATTTTTTTTTTTTTGTGATTTATTTCAGGTGAACAATTTAATCAGTTGCTCTATTATTTATTATTTCAGGTTGAGCTTTATTGATTTCTTTTGGGTTCTTTGACCTACGAGCAACAAAAGGCTTCAGGTGGGAATAATAAAATAGAAATAAAACACAGAACGTGGCACAGGTGGTGAGCAAACAACAACAAAAAAGACTGGTTGAATTAGGCCTCTCGCCCTCTGACTGGGGGGGGGGGGGGGGGATAAGCGGAAGAGGATGGATGGATGGATGGATGGATGGATGGATGGATGGATGGATGGATTAGGGGAGAAATCCAGATCACCAGATGTATGGAAACTACATTTGAAGAAATATAATGACATGTTTGGGATGACTACTGTAGACCATGTGAAATGAAAGAGGAACACACAAATGCAACCACAATAAATGCAGCAGATACAATAGGGCCTTCGCACATTTTGTGCTTGGGCGCTAATTGTTATAGGGAATCTAATTTCTGAAACAAAAAAAAAGGGTGTTCGTAGCAGTTGCAAAGGTTTAGTAATTTCAGCTGTCAACACAAGAAACATCAAGAAACTTCACAGCAGTGACTAACAGAGTAATTTAACCGTAATATCAGTCCAGATTTGCAATTAATCATTTTGCACCGTAGCCATATGGCCCCGGACTCCAGCGAGGTTCTGAACCTATTTTGTGTGCGCTCGACCTTGCTGATGCACTTGAGGTAATACAAGAGCTGATTTCTGTCCTCTAGAATGCTGTGGGCCTTCTTTATGCTGGATAAACAGATGAACTCACAACTGGGTGAACAGAGCAGCTGTAATATTGCAATATTAAACGTACCTCACTTCGACAGAAAATGAACGCTGGTCATCAAGATCGATGTCCAGTTGAGTATGAGAAAAGCGTGAGGCTTGCAGCTTTCTTAGCCAACAGGGTCAAGTTATTAATGAATAAAAATGCATCTATTAATGATCAACAATCACTGTCATTTAAAAAGGAAGACTAAAACAACAAATATGTATATATTATTGTATATTAAATATCTTTGAATGTGTGATTTAAAAAAAATAACAGTGTTAAGGCCAGAATAAAATACACAATACAACCTTTGGCGTTATGTCTCTCTCTCTCTCTTTTTTTGTCTTTGTAGACGAATATAAAATGTCAGATTATGTCTTAATTCTGATCATAAAGTTAAAAGGACTGGTGGACGTTATGCACAAACTTAAAAGAAAACACCCAGTTTCACAGTACGGGCTGCGCTGTATGTTAATGTGAGAAAAAGTAACAGAAAGTATGTAAAGTGTACGATCGCTTATGATATCCAGGCAGCGCGTGAACCCCTGCTATTCCTAAAGCGACAAAAATGACAGAGGAGATATGATACACTGACTCATATTCTTCTGACCCTCACACTAAATCAGTATCCAATCAGCATTTCTTTGTCTGAGCACTCCTTCTCTGCAGCATAGCTATCATTAAGTGACTCATTTAGGCCATCACAGGTGTAGCCTGCTGGTGGCTTTTAATGGGGAATGTTCTTTCTACTGTAATGCATGCTGAAGTAGCTGGGGCTAATGTGACCCCTATAGTTTGGCACTGCATTAGTGCCAGAAGACCCAGCAGTGCGCCTTTAACCTGGGGACGACAGGGCCATGATTATGTTCTCCGCAGGGTAGGCTTGGTCAGAGGACAGTCAGCGATACATACAAAGGAATATGCCTGCAATGACTTACGCAGACACCTGGGTAATTACTGGCTTATTCTCTGTACGTTAGATACATTTGTAGTCACTGCACATTACTAACTTTTATTTCAGCGAGCCAGCCCCTCTTGTCTTTATAGGGTAACTTCAAACAAACAATTGTTTTGTAACTTGTTAGCAACTTCGAGTTTCACTTTTGAACATGAATCAAAAAAGCAAGCAAACATACCTGCATGCGAGGGTGTACAAACACACACAGAAGCTCTGGCTCACATAAAATTGGCACACTTGCGCACTTACGCTGCCTGTCCCATTTCCCTTTCGCCACTTTAACAGCTCTACAGTTACCATGTTTACTGTCTCTGTTCACTTACTCTTTCTCTCACTGTCCCTTTCACACACCCGCACACACACACACACACACATACACCCGCACACATGCACACAGGTTCCAGTCGTATTTCAAGATAATTCTCTCTGCTCTTGCTCTTCTTGTCACAGTATCCTGAGCCACTAGACACTGAATGGACCACAGGGAAAGCTGATCTCACAGACAGACAGACACACACACACACACACGGTGCATGCGCACATACGTGCACACTCACAAAACTGCGTGTGGTCCCACCATTTCAGTCTTCACCATGTTTTCTAATGCTTCATCAGGTCCCATGGTCAGGGTCTTGGACTTAAGACTAATCTTTTAAATTCCTGACTGTTTCATTCCCTTTTGTCTGATCAGAAGTCACTTGCCCACCTTTATCACTTTCTCTTCTACTGCTTCCGTTGCAAGGCTTCGCCCCTGTGTGACCGTAGAAGGTTTGGTTGTTTTCTTTCCCATCTTGCTCTCTGCTCTATTTTCTTCCTTCTTCTCTTGTTCGCGCTTTGCATAATTTAAATCAGAATTCCCATGTGAGTACCTTGCTCTTGACCTAGCTTAGAAAGCTCCTGATTGCTTTAATAGCAGTCTTCGGACCTGGAAGGTGGGTGTCTTTAAGGAACTCTGGTGAGAATCATGTGAGTGTAGTGTGTACTACCAAAGGGTGGTTGATTAGAACTGACCTCAAGAGTGTCAGGGGAAAAAGAAGCACAAATATGCAAAGTGGGCGTGTGTGCTTGCATAATTGGGCCAGAGAAGAATACAGCAAGGTCAAGTAGAACAAATGGTCAGTGGAGTGAACTCTATGAGTCTATTAAAAAACACAAAACACTCACAACATACATATGCATGTTTAAGGGGCACTGTTCACTTTGAAGTTAGAAAAAGGATGCTGTGGTGGAAAAAGTCAGTTCTTCCCCTAGTCAGAGATGAGTAGAGGCTTACGGTTTGTATTGCAAAGCTTCCAGATGGAAATGAGTCTATGGAGTATAACATTGCTATAAAAAAAAGAGGCTTTGTGCTTTGTTTGGCTTACTCTTGGTAGAGTACGATTTAAAATATCAGCTGGCATACACAAAAGTATAAAAGCAAGGCGACGTGCTTTGCAGAAGAGGCACAAATGTGCACAAGGCTAAGTCCTTCAACAGTGGGATTGCCCTAGCATTAGCCAAAGTCAGGAGCCCCAAAGTAAGCCCAGCTAAGGTTGGGGTGAGGCCTGTCAAACCCAAAGATTGAGTTTGAATTAGGCACACCATTCAAAGCTACTGAAAGGAGTTTCTGAGCCTCCTATTCTCTGCCAGCAAATTGGGAGGAAATCTGGCTATTGTGCAGAGTTTTGAAGAGGCTGGCGATGGGGAGGGGGCTACACACTGTGCTTACCTATAGATGAGACGGGAGACAAAGGGTCCCGGGACATCCAGGAGAGGCTTTGAAATCCCTTTTGGCTGGAGACAGAGGCAGCCTGGAGCAGCTTCTGGTGTGGAAAAGGTCAACAGTTCTCTGTCAGTGTAGACACCAAAAAGAACAGGGTTAACCTTGAGATTTTGCAGGAATTGAAGCGTTATGAATAATTAGAGTTAAACAACAAAGTAAAATTTCTCGCATTTGAAATGAAATCATATGAAACTAAAGTCTTCTCAAATATGTATTTTAGTTTGCTGTAGCAGCACTTGATGCTCTTTTCGGTATCAAACATTCATTGCGGGCTTTAGAAGTTTGGTTGATGTCAGGCTGAATTCATTTCGCATAGAAAAAGTCATTAATGTCTACAGAATGTAGACATTAATGTTGTTTGATCAGAATACAGACTTACAGACTGGTCTTCTTCATCCAAATGTTTTATCCGCCATCTTTCTGATGCTGCTTTTCACACCGGCTTATTTACAGCAAGTCCACTAAAGGTGCGTGTAGTAGGTCGCAGTGTTGTGAAGAAGAGAGACACACTTCCCGGCAATGTTGGTGAACAATTTGTTGTTCCTAAACTGCACCACCGCGTCACGGCACAGGTACGTTTCTCTCTCCAAATGAACTTGGTTGTTTGTCCAGTGCCGCTAATGTAGCAATATCACATTAACCTTTATAAGTGGCTTAAATACAAAAAACAAACATTTGAAGTGTTTTCAGCAGAAATCTCTATAGCCAAACGGCCTGGGTATCACCAGACACACACATAAACACACACATTCTAAAGTAAGCTATCAACGCAGTACATCATTATTATATAACATACTAACAGCCTTAATATATATATAATATAACTCAACGTTGACAAAATAAAAGTCTGTTTCAGTTTGCATGGCATCACAGATGTGTAATATCCAGTTTATAACACAGTTCATCACACTATACACATACTATTAAATAAATTGATTGCAATCAAAAGACAACTTGAGCAACAAGGTTCATGTACTGTGATCACTCCCCTTACCACAGCAGCAGCTGAGCTTCTTAAATGTGTGTGAAAAAACGAACAACAAAGCAACTTGTAATGATGATGATGATAATGATGATGGTCTTCTTTTGGCTGCACTTTGATGGATGAGGATTGATGTGACCTTTGCTGAATTGTGTGTGTGCCTGCATGTGTTTTTGCGTATGAGAGAAGACAGACAATCCCTTAGGCTAAACGGCCTGGGTATCACCAGACACACACATAAACAGACACATTTTAATGGGCCGACTTATACCGCAGCTACCCTCTTCCTGATCAGCGGTGCAGCCCAGGGCTCTTCCGGAGTCTCTCTCCCCTGCTAGAGTCCAACTCCCCACGTCTGGCCTACTATACCAGTGCTGCCCCTCTCTTCTTATTTTTGTTCTTCCCGCTCCGCTCTCTGTCTCTCGCACACTCATTAATCAATGTCAAGCTGTCCAACAACAAGGCCGGCATTCTTTCGGTTCCTTGCATATGTCATTGTGACCCTCCCTCCTCCCCCTCCACCAAGTGAGCGGCCACCATCTTCCTTTCACATGGCCGCAGAACTGAAACCCAGGCCCACTCTGCCAGCATGAAAGGTTGTTCAGCGAAAGGAAGGGGAAAAGGTGAGGAGGAGGCATTTCTCTCACTTCTGGCAATTCTTTCTTCCTTTTTCTATCTTTGCTAAGCTGGGGACAGACTATGGTACTACGTTTCTTTATATAATTACCTGGCAGTAGACAAAAAAGAAAAAAAAACACTTTAGATGGCGCAGTTAAGACTAAATGCCCCAGGATTCACCTTCCCTGCTTCTTTCCATTGATCACCTTTACCTGCACACACAATCATTCTTTCTCTCAAGATACGTCACAGCAGGAAAGAATTTATTCATTTATTTTTTGCTTATCTTGGAATTTTGACGGACACTGCAGAAGCAAATGTGAATATACAAGCAGGAGAAATGTAAGGCAGGACTTCATACAGATGAAATTACACTTCATGGTGAGGTGAAGCTGTGTTAGCCATAAGGACACACTCGCAGATTCACATATTATTCTCTCAAGCAAGACACTTGTCTTCTTTGTATGTCCCATGGGCTGTTGTAATGTTGCTGTTAGTCATGGGTGTCTATTTCATTGTCACAGGATGTATTTTTCCTTTTTTCCATACTATATTTGCAGTATTAACCTAAAAAACAAGCAAATCCCTTCAGAGACTCTCCTATCACTAATACCCTTTTTAAACACTTAACTGTCCAGGTTTACATTAAATAATGAGACCACTTCTCGCATGAGCTCCTCAGCATGCTGTTTGTTTACAAAGAAGCAGATTGCCTCCAAATCAGCAATCATTTTGGGGGGGGGGGGGGGCATGTGCTTGGAAATCCTCTCTCTCTCTCTCTCTCTCTCTCTCTGTGCCCTCCTTCCCAGAGCATCTGTATGTATTTGTTGTACTAATGAATGGAACAAAAGTTTCCGGGGGCCCAGCGTAAGGGGCAGCAGTCTGTGAGGGAAAGCAGTCATGGTGAGGCTGAAGTGGACTCTGCTGAGTGGTCAGTTGCTGTGAGGTTGACAGTGAGAGAACAGTAGACAGCGAGAGTGATGGAGACTTGACCCGGCAACCTCTTCCCTCCAGCCCTTCGCTCTAAATGATAGATGGCCTTCCCTTCTTCATCTTGTCAAAAGCATGACGTGACCTCCAGGTCACATGCTTGCTCCCTACACATGTACAAATGCACATACGCACGCAAATGGCGCATGAAAACACTGTAGTTAATTGTTTTGTCAACCCAAAGATAGTCGGTCTTTTCATCTGTGCCTGCGGTCAGAGATTCAAACTTCTCAGCTTCAGACTAACCTAAACTTTACCTGCAGACGTTGTCATAAACACAAATATACAGACATGCACACTCACTGTCACTCTCACTGAGACCTTTTCCTCCAGGCAGCAGGTATGGATTTGTTAAGAGTTAGAGTTTTTTTTTAAAAAAAAATGGACAGATGGATCAGTAGAAGGGCACGGAGAGAGGTAGAGAACAAGGAGTGCAGACCAGACACTGAGCAGTAAATTACTTTGCCAATCAATCTTCCCCCTGGGTTCCCTTGATGAAAGCTGTCCAAACTTTCCCCCAGCACTAAGTAACCCTCCCGCAATTTGTCAGCGGAACACTGGGAAATAGGATGGACAAACAAGTGGCAAGATTAAATGTTGCTGCAAGGGTAGAGCGAAGGAGAGTAAAAGAGAGCGAAATTGGGAGGTCAAGCAGGAGAGAAAATGTGTCGCATGTGTGAAGAGAATGGGATGGCAGAGTTTGGATTAAAGAGAAGCGAGAGATGTGTAGTGGGATGGAAAGAGACATTCATACGGTACAAAATGTGGGAAACTGTTAAGGAAGATTTGCACCGAGGAATGCATACTATTTTCCTCAATTTGGCCTCAGTAGCTTCTGACACAGACATACACACACTCGCATACAAGCCCGGGCTCACGAGTCTCCATGGGTGGTACAATGGGGTGACTCAAAACATGCCAGGGTGATACATTGTGACTCAAAACATGTGACACCTCCCAATTACAGCATAGAGCAGGGCTAAGACTACAGAGATCTGCGGCTGTCTAAGATACACATAAAACACATTTAAACTCTTTCTTTTTTTTTAAGCAGCACTGGCAACAACTATAGACACCCCCCCCCCCCACACACACACACACACACATTCAACACACAACCACACGCAGCTACATGCGCCCAAAGAGCCTTTTCTCATTTACACTTTTTTTGTGGCAACTTTGAGAGTGCCTCTGCCCAGAACTGTGAAGGGAGACTGAGGACTGTTGGGAATGTTAATTTGGTAATTTGTTGTTTTATATAAGCAGAGGACTGATGGTGGTGGTGCAGTAAAGGGAGCACACACTGTTGGTGTGTTTGTCTGTTGGGGCAGGGGGGTTGCGGTGAAGGGAGAGGATAATTCTGGGTGACAAGGTCTGGAGCAGCGATGCAGATGACTCCCAACCAAGTTATTTTTCTTCGAGAGAATCGGGCAAAAACACCACGACGGTTGGAGAGAAAGAAGCGCCCCATGCCCATAGAAGGTATTAAGATGTCTCTGATACATAGCTGCCCTCCTCCTCCTCTTCCCTATGTCTCTTGCTCTCAGTTACTCTCTCACTTCTAAGTCTGGGATGGTGGCCAAGTGCCACCAAGGACACTAAAGCTAATAAATCATCCTCATTTCAACATCTGTCCAGTTCCAAAGAGCTGCCCACTGCCACCACCCCACCCCTTGTGAAGATGGGTCCTTGGCTTTATTCCTCTTTCAGCATCCTTCCATACTCCCCCACGAACACCCCCTCCCAGACTGACAAAACGTCTATTGTCCGATGCCCAAGTGAAGAAGAGACCCTCTTTTCCCCTCTTTGACAAAAGCCGTCTGAAGCCAAGATGGGGACTGCCAGCCGAGATGCCTGGGACCCGGCAGGGGTGCCCCCTCTCCCCCTTCCACTCTACTCCCGCCTTCTGGTTCATCCATCCCTCGCGCTCGCTCTCTTTTTTACTTTTAATACTCCCCTCCTGTGGGGGTCACTCACTCAGCTCACCCCCCACCCCTTTCATAGTGGTGAACTCTCAGCCTTGCATAAAGACATCAAGTGACAGCAGTGAGAGAAAACAGCCAGATTTGGCAGAAAGAGATATTCGACATGGCTGTCAGTGGCCATTCTGCATGCCTTTTGTTCCCTTGGGTGTAGTTGAAATAGATAAATAAACAGTCATAGGCTGAAAAGCCGGGATCAGAAGCTTGTCGCATTTATTCATATTGAACAGAGAAGAAAAAGAGGCAAAAACCTGCTGCTGCCAATTAAGAAGAATGAGACAAAACTCAGTTCACACTGTTTAGATTTGTTGCCTTGACTGAGGCTAAAACGAAGCCGTTCAGTGGCTTTCTGTGGTTTGCGCTAAAGATGGCAGTAGGTCTTTAGCATTGTGGGTGTCTCCATGTGGCAGAGATGATCTGTGAAGTTGTCTTTGGACTCATCGGTTAAGAAGCACTCTCTCCACGGTTACTCACAAGGCTTCATTTACTGTGAATGCACAGTGCTTTTTCCCAGCACCTCCAGTTCACCCCCAGCAACAGGGAGTACCGCCCATAACAGTGGATGGGCCAGGCTCCAGCCATATTCACAGGACCGTCTGCATATATAAAGAGCAGAGTCCCACCACATTGTTATTACAAAACTTAAGACTTAATAAAAAGATTTTTTTTAAATATATAATCTCTTTACATCAGTTTTACACACATGCAATAATATTATTTGTAGAGGGAGTCGCTTTTGTTTTTGCTTCTTAGCCTGACTTTCTTTAAAGTGGACATTTGAGCAACTGGTGTTCATAGCTACTATCACAAGATAAACCACACGCCGATCTGCTGAAGCTACATGATCTCAGCTCGTTGCGGGGACCGAGCCTCCAGACCCAGCCATCTCCTGACGTGATAACAAGGGAGAGGGCGCGGGGTAAGCAGTGGACATAAGTGCACTAAATGCCAGACTAAAAACAAACCCTAGCCGGTTGGCTAATCCGGCTCTCCGGTTGGTTGGTTGCCAAGAGTTTGAGTCACTGTTAGACTTACTATTATAATTATTGACTGCCTGTCATTCAACATCATTGGTTAGAGGTCATAATCATAGATTGTAAGGAAGAAACATAATATAGACTAGCCAGTTGTGAGGTACTGTACATAGCGGTATTACAAGATAGTGCGGGCCAGCGTTTGACATAACTGGCAATAATAATAATGTTTTAAACTCTTTGTAAACTGATAACCTTTTATTGGACCCTTTACAGTATTTTGTTTCACTTTCCAGTGTTTACTGGTGGGCCTCAAACCTTAACGTCATGCAAATGTTTTCATTTTGCTGAAACCGCTCAACCAGAGAAGAACATTTACCAATAAGGTCCTGTGATGAATTACTCAATTAGTGTTGGTGGCATTTTTGTTTCATATTTTATTCTGAATTATGTAGATGGAGGCACTGTAATTAATGTTTTTTTTTCCTTTTTTGTTGGTTGGGCCATTATGCATGGAAATGTATTTGCCTCTAATTTAGAGTTTTGAGTATTAGCTCATTATAAGTGGCAGGGTTTCGGGATGGGAATATATCTCCGCAAAAGGTTTTTGACAAAAACTTTTTTCCCCAGTATCCATTTATTGTTTTTGTTCTTAGCATTTCTCATCAGCACAATGTTGTTCAGATTTAATTCACATCAGATATCATTATAGGAAAAGATTTTTAATAAGTTTTAATAGTGTAAAAGAAGATCTGTTATCGGATTTTCTGCTTCCAAGCAAATTATATCCCGTCACTGCTCTTCTCTACCCCTGCAAAACATTTACATTTCCAATTAGCCGCTGAGGAGAATGGCTAATTTACCGCAGCATGCAGGCGCCTGATGTCTCAATCTGCTGGGTGTCACCAGTGTGAAAAGGAGCACTCCATAATCATGCAGACACATTCACTTATAGAGATGCACAATCCTATAAAAGAAAACAGGCTGCACAGGGTGTGAGAGGTGAAAACAGACCCGATCCGGCATGGGGAGTGCAAGAAAAAGTTAAGACATAAAAAAAAAGAAAAATAAATAATCGACTCACACTTAAAAATGTGAAGAAGGGTCTTATTGAGGCACTAGAGCAGCAGGACAGGCAGCAGTTCAGTAGTGGCCCCAGATTGACTTGTCTCTGAGTGGACAGCCAGCCAGCTCCTCCACACAACACCCACATTGTCCGCTGTGCCAACGAGCCAGAGCAGGGCTCCACTCCTCAGGGGGCTGACTGAGACGAACACATTATAGATACATGTTAGCCTTGGCCCGACCTTCTGTATACTGTGTGAGGCATTCAGCGGAAGGGAGACAGAGGAAGGAAGGAGGAGATGAGAAATGGAACTCATATGGAAGTTATTGAAAGCTACAGAATGAATACGCCTATCCAACACCTTAACAGCCTCAAAAAAAGCCTTATAAAGAGAGGACACACATCACTCTTACATGTGCTGAATTTTAAATGCTGTGAAACAAGAAATGCTGTTTCTGCACAGGGTTGGAGACAGAGAGAAATAAATGGAGAGGGATGCTGTTTTTTGTTTTTTTTTTTCTTTTTAGAAAAGATGTTTGCAAGAACTCACTGGCTTCATAGGCCAGTAGTTTTGGCTTTGGCTGTCTGGCAGAATCATCTTACTCGAGCTTCTGTCTCTTTCTTGGTGCCTTGTGAGGCCTCCTGCTTGTTCTGATGGGAAACCTCAGAGCTACAGCACTATCATGCTGTGTAACCGTCACTGGTAAATGCCAGAAGTTCCTCCCACTGCCCTGATTTATTTATTTTTTGGGGTGGGGTGGGGGGGGTTCTTGTCTGTCTCCAAAAAACCTGAACATCATTACTGGCACTGTCCTGTTTTTAGCCATGCTCCTTTTTCTAGCTTGCCGCTTAATACGCATTGTGTATTAATACAGTGTGTATAATAATAGACAATGTTATTGTTTCAGCTTTTATCTCTCCAGCGTCATTAACAAGAGACTCGGTGACGGACACTCCCCACTCTATTTACGCATCTGCAGACTTATTCACTTAAGGCCCATCAACTGCCACAGTCTTTATCTTGCCTTGTGATAACACTGTTAACAACAGTAATGTGCAGCGCAAAGGAGCCACTGGAACTGCCACTGTGAGGTCAAGAGCTTTTAGCACCTGGTGATGTTGCTCCAAAAAAGCTCCAGCTCTGCTCTGTGGTCATCATATGTCAAATGTGTAGCTTCGTTTCTCTGTTAACTCTCTTCTCTATTTCTATGCTTTCCAGTGTTAACAGTGTGGGGAATAAGAAAAAAAAACTTGATGGAACTCGGCAGGACTGAACAGTGCCTTTTCTCCCCACATGCCTTAGGGAACGCACTGGTGTTATTTTAAAAATCATACTGTTAAAGATTAATGTGGGCCTTGAGGAGTGTGTCATCGTTCCTTAACGACGGGGCCGAGACGTCGAATAAAGCCAACACTGTTCTGTCCCAGAGCCCAAGGACAGATACGTTTCCTCTCATTCCTGCTTTCCCTCGTCCTTTGTCCAGTGCCTCCCTCTCCCTAAATCATCTCGTGTAACTGCAAGGGTCAAAATGGGCAAAAATGTAATGATTGTTTAGCTCCGAAATCTATTTCTTCCCTTGTCTTTGTCTGCTCTTTTTTTAAAATTGTTTTTATTCGTGTGTTATTTAAAGTTGATCACGGAGTGGGTGAAGAATAGAATACATCCTGGCTTTGGCAATATAATAACAAAAAAGGAAGGGTCAAAATCCTATTTGCAAACATTTTCCAAGCTGATTGCTCTCGTTAGATGACTAATGGAAAGTCCCAGCTCAGACTATGCAACTCCCCCAATAAAATCATCTGTCATCATCCCATGGACAGGCCAGACAATTAGACCGCTATAAACTAGGGTTCATAGACCAAAATGGCGCATCCTATCTGTATATCATACCAGGATGATGACGACGACGATGATGATGTGGGTGATGAAAAGCTCTACATTAGAAAAAAAAAGATAAAAATCGTATCACAGACACCATTGACGACAATAATGATAAGAGACCTGTGAGGCTTGATGGGTCAAGTCTGAGGTGTGCGAGTGGGACTTAGTATCCCTTGCTGAAGGTTTGTGCTGATAACGGAAGTGCTCGATAAGCCGGGGGACATCAATCTTAGTGACAGAGATAGTCTCTGCTTCGCACTAATAGGGCCGTAAAAAACCTTCGCCTTATATGGCTCAGCTAATAAACTCATCTTTGATGAGCACGAAGGTCAGCGGTGTAGGTATTAATATTCACCTGCATATAGGTGCATACAGAGGCGCGTTTTGTCTTCGCTAAAGAGTCTTCAGCAGTCTGACGTTCCTGCAATGAGCTGATAGTGGTTTGATTTATTAAAGAGTTTTTGGTTTATATGTCATGACAGCGATTGAACTTCGGAATGGCATGAGGTATCTGTCAGATATTAAAATTTTACTTGGCAACATCTTGCACCACAAAGTCCACTCTTGTGCAGAGCTTTTCCATTCAGTGCCGGGGTAAGCGGTAGCATCATATCATTTCTTTTGCAACATCATTGCCACGCAAGCGTTTGAAGTCTGATATCATGTGACACTTCAACTCATCTTGGGTTTTGATGTCAAAAACATCAGACAATGGCCTTTGTACAAGGGAGTGGAACTGCTACATTATCTCTAAACAAGTATATCTTTGAGATGTCCACAAGGCCAAACCGACATACCAGACTGGTCAAAGAGACTCCAAAGATGCAACTGTATCGCTGTCAAGCAGCGGTGGGCAACATGTCTCACAACCTGTTTTTCCCCCCATTACCAGTTTAACCCAGACAGACAAACTTTAGGTCAGCTGAGGAAAAAAAGGCATTGGTGACTCATGATGTTACAATTGTCTGGGACACTGTAGCTATGATTGATTTCATTAGTTGCATTAATCATAAGAGCTTGACATTTATTGCGGAGTTGATGGGTTAATCCTGTGGACTTAGGGACGCTTCCTGAGGTGATAAACGCTGCTATCTCTTGGGACCAAGGCTACACGGAGTATGAGCAAGACAGAGAAAAAACTAGACAAAGAGCACAGGAGCCCCATAAAGGCGGCTGTGTAGCAAAAAATTTAAGAGAGCAAATCACCAAGTGCAGAATGGTGGCTGATTCCTTTGCATTTAATCAATCAGGTTACCTTTGTGTTTCAAAGTGCTGCTGCTCTCCAAATGTGTGGTCTGTTTTCCTCTTTTATTCAGTATTTAAGAAGATTTCATTTTGCAGTCACAGTTTTTGTCATCTGGATTGTCGACTGTGGCCGTTTCCAAAATTCCTCGTTAAAAAACTAGTCAGCAAATCATCTGGTGAGTACAGAGAGACTGTGGAAGCTTTTATACCATTATTTAAAACATACATAATTACCAAAATACTTAATGACTGGTGAAATAACAGCTGAAATTCAAAAAAGGTTTTTGAGGCCATTATTTGCACTTGGCAATCAGGTGCGTTGTCTTTCTTTTTTCTTTGTATGAGCCCTATGCTAAATTTCTGGCCACCATAGTAAAAGAAATCATTTATAGCCAATATCTCCAGACAGTATCTTTTGGCAGTAGCAGCTGGCTTAAGTGCTCTAGTCTTTATATGTTTCCACCGTGTAAATAATCTGATTGGCCACCAAAAGAAATCACAAGAATAAACAGCGCTCTAGTTACAGTCCATTTGTTATACACAAATGCTTTTTGTGCTTTATCTTCACATCAAACTCAAAATAGCACACATGCTAATAGCAGCCATTAAAACTATTAAGCTGCCATTATTATTGCTGGTATTTATATTGTGCACAAGCTTCAGTTAGGGATAATTGCGTTTGAATTTATTCTGTAAAAAAAAAAAAAGCTTTAAAGTTTTCTTTGCTTTCTGGTTACAGCTTAGAATGCTGACTCAAACACGTAAAGCAAGACTTTTTCGTACTCACCTGGTGGATCTGTTCCTGTAAGAGAAAGGATATTGTTACGCTTAACAGATGCACCACTTTAGTCATTTTGATTGTGTGTGTGTGTTAAAACGTTTACTAGCGCAATTTAAAAAAAAAAAAAAAAAAAAGCATACTGCACCATTTACTCACGTCCTGCTGATGACCTAAGACCTACAGTAAGTCCCATGTCTTGGTAAACACAGAGACCAGTACCAGTACGAAATGACTACTCAGAGTGAAGACTGGCTCAAGAATGCGTCTGCTGATACTAGAGTGTGCAGAAAGTGCTGGAGGTGCTTGATAATTGATCTGGATTACTGTTAGTACTGTAATTATGTAGCCTAATGGTTCTAGTATGTGTATAATTTGTCACTGTTTGGTGCATCAGACCAAACTCATATTTCCAAAGTACACTGCCGGGCACAAACAAACACGCTCTCATACCCTTGAACAGGAAATTCACGTTCAAGCCTTGTTTGTTTATCTGCCAGCGAAATCTCATCAGCAAGTCACTTGGCGCGGCTTTGGCCTTCTCAGGCATCATCTGATGTGTAGGACTTGACCTTGGTATAAACCCACGAAACCCATAAGAAAGCCCTCGCTTGTCTTAGGCACCAAACTTTCGCTCTCTCTCTATATATATATCTATATATATATCCTTGGTGTCACTCCCAAGCTCCTTCTTTATGCTTCTGTGATATGATAAATGAATAAATTAGGAAAATCCACAGCTTCAAGGGTATGCTTGACTAACACACACAGCACATATGAACGCTAACATACAGGCCTGGCTGGAAAATGCACTTTTTCAAGCAGAAATCTTCTTGAATCTTCTCCCTGCGTTTTCCTCATTCCCCTCTGTCTTGCATAGTGTTGAACATCTCTCCACATGCAGTCCTCTTGTTCCAGCGAGCTTATTCTTTTCGTACATATAATGGGTTTAAAGTAATGAAATGATCCCATGCTGTTTATGCTGAAATATGCTTATGGTGTAAATATTTAGCCTGACCCTGATAAACTACATGCAATTTACTCGCCAGTTGTCAGTCATCACATGACAATATCTCAGTGGTTGCTGTCCAGAAAAGCCTTGATGCGATGAGAGATCTCCCTCTCTGCGTTTCTGTGTCCTTTTCTACCTACTAAAAGGAATTCCTGGTTTGAATTAGGGATTCATATTGGCTCTAGACAGAGGGACAGACAGTGTGGTCTGGTATATGTAAATACACAAATTCAGTTTGTAAGGGGAAATGAAGATCTGAAACATATGACACTGCTGAGCTGAAAAGGCAATATCAGATTTACGCCATGCATCAATGTAAACATTCAGATCTGCCCTGGATGTGTATGCATCTTGCTCAGCTGAAATGAAAAGTATCTGTGCCATGACCTTTGATTGAATTTATATGCCCCAAGGTCAAGGCTCTAAATCTTACTCCATAACCTCCTGCTTGCTAAGAGGCAATATGTGTCATGGAAAGAATAGGAGATCATAAGAAATAAAGCAATATGATTTTTCTTCCTGCCGCCATGTGTCGATAAACTGCAAGCTCTATCAAAATGAATAGGAAAGACGCAATATATCATCATCCGAAAGGCATGCCACAGCAGCTGCCGATGCTGTGTTGGCAATCCTCTTAGGCCAAAAGGTAGGGTTATTTATTGGGTCTCAACCCTGCGGCTGTCACAGCATCTGCTAGCAGAAGATCTATTGGCACGCCCTTATTCACTTATGATTATTACTGATCATCTGCCCAAATGACTTATCAATAAAGTGGAAGCCATGCAGATAATTTATCTGTATGGTTCTGTCGATATAAAGTTCAGAATCAGCGGCCTTAAAAGGATCGGGGGTCTTGGACGTCAGGTGATGAATGGTTGTACAAGGCTCCCAGGAAAATATGGCCCTTTTAATAAATTTACAAAATCCTTCTCTCTTTCCTCCTCCCTCCGCCTACTTTTGCATTCCTTTTACTCTCTTTTTCATAAAGTGAGCTTCTCTCCCAAGGTCTGTTTGCTAAGTGCAAACCTCAATTTGAAACATCACTTTCCTACAAAGAAATGACTTCAAACTCTGCGATTGTATGAATGCAAATATTTGAGCTGTGAGTGTGGCATCTAGACTGCATGTCTAAGCAAGATCTGCGAATCATACAAGACACTGAAATGATGAGACAAGCCCGTCCGGGGTCGACATAAACCTCTGCCAGTGTATTTCACTCTGTCATTTTCTTCATAAATCACACAAAGACTCTCAGGACACGCGGGGTCAAAGCTTGTTCTGTAAATATCCAGCGCTTGTATTTGACAAGTGGCCGTGACTTTCCAGAGTCACACAATAGTTCTGAGTGTTTGCCTTCCAAATCTAACCTTTGTGTACTAATCTCTATCTCACCAACAGTTCTCAGTTCCGTCACGGGCCGCACCCTGACCCATCTGGGTGTAGGATTGGGTAACCGATAGCTTTAAGGCCATGTGATAGGTGTCTGATCTCCTGTGTTTCTTCCATTTGGCATCCATTTCTTTTGCTTTTACTGATAAACTGTGTAATTTTCTCATACTAAGTTTAACAGCAAGTGTAGGTAACAATAGGTAATCAGTGGTTATGTGCATAATTATCTTCTATAGCAGCTCGAAAAATAAAGAGAAGGAGAAACAGGGTGAAACTTTACTATCAGCAGTGCCCCTGATGTTTGCCTTGGCCAAATTACCTTAAGTCTTCCCCTTATTAAAGTCATCATATTGTATCTGATGGACGCACAGCTTCCTGGTATTTAGCAGTGCAAATTTCGAGCCTGTTTCCTCTTCTCCTGCCTTGGTCTTCCTACTTACCTACTTAATCTTTGTGAGAAACCTCATTGTTGAGGTATGTTTTTAAGAAGTCATAGCCCTGGTCTTGTTTTGGGTCAACTGTCAAAGCCGCTATCTCTGGGAAGTCCTGAAATAGCCACATTTTGCACCCATTTAAAGAGCAAGCCAGAGAAAAGACTTGGAACAACAAACAGGCACTATCTGACTTGATGCTAAAAAGCAGACTCAGTCAGACATGCATCCCTAGTTAAGCAGTCTCTGGCAGGAAAGCGTAAAAGGTTCATTATCAGGGACTCCGAATGATAGCAAGAGACCAGAGAAAAATACTGGAGACCCCGTTTTTTTTTTTTTTGGGGGGGGGGGGCAGTTGTGACATTTCATTGATTTTTAGTGCTGTGAGCAAATTTGCAACTGTGTGCGAGTCAGAAGAGTAAGATCCATTTGTAGAGATTGTGTTTGACATGATGGTTTGCTCCGATTTTAAAGGCTCCAACAATGAAAAACAGAATATGCTCTTTCCTTTTTCTGTTTTTATTGCCTGCTCAATGACAAAAATACATTTTCTCAACAGCATATTATTCAACACAACTCGCAGTGAAAGCCCGCTTCCTCTCCATCTATACGTCAAAAAGATCAATAACCCAACCGGGGCATCGCCACCACAATGAAGTTCTGTCAATG
Organism: Cichlasoma orientale; assembly: GCA_034780415.1. Lineage (NCBI taxonomy): Eukaryota > Metazoa > Chordata > Actinopteri > Cichliformes > Cichlidae > Cichlasoma > Cichlasoma orientale. The sequence continues at coordinate 595,745 of JAVDPK010002069.1, forward strand.
TGCCAAGAAGCTCCAAAAGATCCCAATAAATGCGTAGCAAAACTTTGAATTTGTGGCTTTCTTGGTGTGGCGCTTGCAGCCAATGGGTTGTCAGTCAGGGCCCCGGTTCAAAAAACCCTGAGGTTTGTTTGCTGCTAGTTCTTTTTGGAAACTTGTGGCTTTGTGACATCCTTAGCCCTCCATTGGGCCATGTTTCTGTATTGCCTCATATTATCCAGAGTTGAGGAGAATTGCTTTTGGCAACAGAATGCTAACATTTTCCTACGATGCAAACCTCCAAGTGGGGCCCTCTTCCTCTCCTCACTCCAGTGGATGAGCAAGCTTTGTAAGGTCCTCCTCTCATATGGGAACCATGGATACTTTCTAATCTTCTCACTGGTGAATTGTGTGACTATAAGATTAGTGTATGGTTCGTTCTTTCAAGGACCGATTTAGCTGTACATTCAAAACAACCAGATGTGCTTTACAGGCTCTATAAAGAAACGCTGTTTCAGGGTTTTCTGCTGCTTTTTTTTTTTTAAGAGGGATTTTGCTCTGTCATGTGTTTTAGACTGTGACAGAGCTTGTAAAAACAATAAGGCAGTCCACTGACTGAGTGTCTCTCTCCACGTCATGTTTTCTTTTGTCCACTTGGTCATCATGTCCTGTCAATACGAATGGTGCTAAAGTGGTGTTGAAGAACTCCTGACTCTGTCCAATAACAAAAGCCATGCTATGAAAAACTAATAATGGAGGGGTTTTCCCTTACACTCAAGTTGAAAGCACACACCACATAGTCTCGCATGTACAAACACACACAGTTACGCATATTCCTAATGAGGGTCTGGACAGCTCTCGGTGGAAGGATTCTGCAGGTGGCTGCACTTTCATCAAGCCACGACTGGATTTGTTTATGTTTGAGGTCATGTGGGCCAGAGAGAGACATTTGTGTGCCCAGACACACATTTACACACTCTGTCTAATTACCCTCACTTCAGTGTTTTCTCTTTTCCATAAGACATATTGACATGTCAGCATTCAACAGGCTAGATACAGAACAAATGGACAATTTTACCTCTCTGTGTGTAGTGGAAAATCTATCCCTCTCAACATAGGCCAGCCTGTATTTCGACCTGTCTCTCCAACCGAGAGTAAAGTCACTTTGAGGCGACAGTGACACGTGCAATAAATCATGACTCTGCCAGTCAGTGGCCGATCACATTTTCCTTCCCTAATTAATAGCTTATTTATTTGTTTGGCAGAGTCACGCTGCAAGGGTACAATATTCTTTGCGTGTGTTTTTCTGGTATGTGTGTGAGTGTATTATGTGAGTCAGTATGTGCATACAAATTACCAGTGCTGAAAGAGCATCTCCACCTGTCTTTGTGAACTTTACGTCACTGAATAACCTGTGAACCACCAATCGTTATATTTAACTTTGAATGGAGACCTCATTGGGTCACTTCAAAACAGACAATCTAGATTTAAAATGCATAGAATTCAAACCAAAGGAAGCTTTATAATTAGTAGGCTATATTTCTGACAATGAACTCAGTGTTTCTGGACTCCAAACTGAGGTTTGGACGAAGGAGTGCCCACACAGTCCCGACCCCCCACCTAAAGCTGAAAGGCATTAAGGCATCAGTAAAAACCACTCATGTCTGCTTGCATGTCTTCTAGAGTTTTAGGTTACTCTTGCACAATTTGATACACACACACATATTTACACTTGGCATGTAGCTGAGCAGAGCAGCGGGAAAGTCCAGAAATTGTCTTATAGCTGTTGAACGCCTGGTAGCATTTTAGATGACCCAGCCAAGCTGTTGGTTTTGTAAACTGTTGCAGCTGGTTTGGTGCATTACAAGAAATGGGAAGGTTGTCTCTCCAACTGCAGCCTCTCTCTCTTACACACTCTCTCTAGTTCACTGTCATTCTACTCCAGTTTTGAAGGTTCACAAGCACATTTTTACCTCCCGGGCAGACATAGTAATCTAATGTCTTTCTTTCTAATAAATAGTCATCTTGAAATCCTGTTAAATAGCCATTACACTGAAGGATCATGCCTACTTTTGTTCCAAAAAAAGTAAAAAATTGTTAATTTTCTGCCGTTTTGAAATCTCTCCTTCCTTTAAATCACGACGTTGGCATCTGTGGCTGCATAAACTTTGTCATGGTTTCTTTATTAAGGTTGTAGTAAAGTCGTTTTTCACCCCTATGCCCCTGTAATTAATTTACTAAATTGAAATCATGAATATAAAATTTGATAAAATCTGATGTGTGCTTTATCATACAAAAAACATAAAAATGGAAGCTCAGCGTAGTTTGTTCATCTTTCAGTGATTTACGTTAACACGCCCGTGACGAGCTACCAAACCGGCATGAACATTTGCAGTTTACAAATGCACATACAGTTAGGTGCAGTTTACGAATCTATGCCTTTGAAAACAAAGGAGCCACAGTCACAAGTGAAAACTCTTAGATCTGATCGCATGTTTACTGTTGCTCTGTTTGGAGTGGATTTCACAGGAACAGGATGCGTCTGTAAAGGTTTAGGTGATGTGTACAGTAAGTAGGTTGAAAACACTTTTGTAAGTGTCTGTGGTGTAATTACTACCATTCGGTGAGGCTTAGAAGCACATCCCTTGACAGCTTAATGTAGAAAACCATCGATTAAGGTACATCCGTGTGCATATGGCCCATCTGGATCACTGTTTAGCAAAGGGGGAGGGCGGGACGCAGAAGAAAGAGTCGACTTTTCCGCACTGCCGCGCACTAAAGTTTCTTTTTCTATTTCACTGAAGAATAAACAGTTGGGAAAACTCACAGGCACTTTTTTTTCTCGAGGCTCATGCGAGTGGGCACTACCCAAATCTCATGCACATAATTCATAATCACTTCCTGTGAATTACAGCCTTGTATTGAAAGGTGCATAAAAGACACCGCTGTAAGCCAGAATTTGAAGAATAGCTCCACAGTCTGCATGGGAGATTCCACAGCAGATACATATCTCTTTTCCCATCACGGTGGGCCACATTGGTTAAGGAAATACAAACTTTAATATGTCAGCTCTAATATAAGGGCAGCCAGTCTTGTCACAACGCCCAAACAACATGCGCACTGTTAAAGGGCAGATGGGGAGGATAGCGAACAGGAAAAGGAAGGTTCAGATATGCTGTGTGTCTGTACTCGGGGAAGTTTTATAGGCCTAATTTTACCTAAACTCAGTAAAGTACTATGCTGATCCTTAACCCCACCCAAAACTGCTCTGAAAACAGTCTGCATTTCTTCTTTGATCCTCATTTACCATCAATGGGCTTCAGAGAGGGAGAGAAAAAGACAGACGAACTTAAAGAGACTCTGGGTTACCATTCTGTGTGAAATGCCCTCTCATTGCAGCAGAGCAGCCCCATCTCTTCATCATTCCCCCACTTCCTTCATTTCCTCTGGCAGACACTGGGAGCATTCTACCACCCATCTGCCCCCAGTAAATATTGCTTGAAGGCTTAATTATACACACACATGCTGACACACACACACACACACACACACATTCTCAGTGAAATTTCCTGCAATGCTAAAGCGGAGAATTAACGTCAAATGTGGAGCATTCATTCATCAGAATGTGTGCAGTGTTATGTTTGCTTCTGTGTGTGTTTTTGTGACCTCTTAGTCCATTATTATATCCCTCTGGTCACATTTGCAGCCCAGAGGGTGTGTGTGATGAACTGTGAACACCCTGTGCCTTTGTCAAGCACCGATGCTTAAACCCCATTTGAAGTGCTTGAACTGATGCTTCCCTTTAATGCTTTGATAAATGTATTTGTTTCTCCAATCAAAATCAAATGTTGTTGCCATATTTGCTCTACAGTGGCACTGGTTTGGCATGAATAAGTACATCAAAAAGATATGTATAATTATGTATCTTTGCTTTTGCTTTTGCTTTTGCAGATGATGAATGACCATGAAGATGACTCCCCTGATAGCTGTATCAAAAAGGTAGGAGTGTTATAATTCTTTATACCACTGTACGCCTCCTGTCTCTGCATCTCTGCTTTAATATCTACTCTGCTGGTTTTACATATAAATCAAAACTATCAGATTTTTTGGGAGGATGAAGGAATAAATTGGCAGTTTGTAGCAGTCACAAAACAGTAGGACTACTATTCCTCATTTGACTGCTTTTGTAGGATCCAAAAACATATTGGCTTCTGTGTGAGGACTTATATATTGATACATGAACCTACAGTTGTAGCTGTTGCCTGATAATCAAGTAAATGTGTTCATCCTGCTGTGAATTTGGCCTATAGGCGTGCAACCATCTGTTTGGTGTACTGTAATCCCATCACTGAAGAATAACAGACAGTGAGCTGCATTCTAAGAAACTCTCTCCGCACTCAGATAAAACAGACCGACGCTCACACACTCACACACCCACACACAAACACACTGTGACCGATACGTCTCATTGACCAGTCACTGACCACTTTATGAGGTGATAAATTTATTGAAGAGGCTGGGCAGTTTGATTTTATGACCAGTGTCACCAGGTCAAGAAAGAACAGCGAGCGAGTTCATGTCCATCTAATGGTCCATGAAAGAACAATGGCTTCTGCAGAGGGCACGCTCTTTCCGAGAATCGCTGAGGCCGTGTCGGCGTGGCCAACTCAAGTCAGTGGCCGAGCAGTCGAAATCAATAGATTAAAATCGAACGGCAGTAAGTTATATGTTTATCAGATATGTTTTAATGGAGCAATATATATTTATAGTATCACACCGAAACCAGCAAAAACGGAGAGAACTGAATATTTTTTAGTCTAACCATTACTTGAACTTGTGGTGTAGTAGCTTTCAGTCCTGTGGGACGACAGTGCTGCAACATTATACTGTATTTAAGCCTGTGTGTTATCTTACATGACAAAACGGTCTAAAATATGTGTAGCAGAACTAATGGTGGACTGCTTTTCAATATAAAATCTGACTCCTTTTAATAAAGTCATTGAGGAAGAGGAAAGAACACGGCCGCACAAAAATTCACTTAAAGTGCAGTTTATAATTATGGCTCTTAGAAAAACAATGTGAATTAAGTTTACTCATTTGCATTTCAGGTCAAGGGTCTTGTTGCTGCGCCATCTATAAACAGGCAGGCATGTAAATCACTGGCTGCTTGGTTGATTTGAAATCCTACATTAGTCAATGAGCTTATTTTAAGAGTTGACCGCAAGTGGTTTGGGCTGTTCCGTCTTCCCCACATGTTCGTACAATGTGGAAAAACCTACTTGGTTTTATAAACTACCAACCACCTTCCACATAAGAGTGACCCATGCACTGCACTCTGCACGCACATGCATCAAACACACACACCCATGTACACACTCACGCCTAGCCTTCATACGTAGGCATTTACATACATGTAGTGATAGGAGCATAGAGTTATAATGTGCATACACCGAGGCTCACACAGACAATGCAGACTTACAACATGCCTACCTATGGTTAAAAAAAACAACAAAAAACCAACAGACACACGCACAAAAACACACTGGCCACATCTCATTATGCAGTGTGTGAGTTGCGGTGGGCCCTCATCGGGCGGTGGCAGACCACATGCCTGTTATGAATATGAATGAAATTATGCATGAGCCATTCCTTATGACATGACTCATTCATCCACATGCAGTCACACACAAACACAGGGCACACATGCACGCACACACAAACACTGGCTTCTCCTGCCTCTACCGTGTCATTACCATTGCTATGCTTGATTAAGGCAGAATTTTAATTTCGTCGTAACTTGTGAATAAACTAGTTCATTGCTGAAAGATGTGTTTGCATAACTGTGGGTTATTAGTTCTCTCTTTTTCTTTTTTTTTTTTACAGCGTGTCACATTCCAGTGAACAGATGTGCTGTTACTGTATATATATGTTGCATATAGTATAGATAGGGATAATTATCTACATGCTGCTACTGTGTGCATTACAGTGTTGTTTTCGTTAACGATGACGAAATTATTTCGTTGACGACCCTTTTTTTCATGACGATGACGAGACGATGACGAGATACAAATGGCTCTTTGATGACTAAAACATGACAAGACGTCTGTGAGTTTTAGTTGACGAGGCGAAACTAGACGAGAAGGTTAATGGATGTTCCGCAACTTTTTCAGGTAAAAACTGATTTTCTGCTCTTCACAGTCAGAAAAACGCTGCGTAAACTGCGCAGTGTGCCCAACTTATCAGCAATACATACAGCTGCAAACACAGCGGTGGAGACCTCTGATTTATTTATTTATTTTGGGAATCACACGGTCCCGTATGGATGCTTCTCACCCAGCCACCTTTCATCCCAGTGCCGTGCTGAGTCTCTTACTTTACTTTACATGAAGTTGATAGATTTCCTCAGGTAGCTCAGCGCACCTGTGTGATGAAGCACGCCACAAAATTCAGAAGCTTTTCCTCCGAAACTGCCGGTGACTTAAACCTTTGCCTCTTATAAAGTTCACTGTTTGTGTTACGGTGCTTATGACGC
>JAVDPK010002069.1:602352-620040 GCA_034780415.1 Cichlasoma orientale
AAAAGCCGTATAAAATCATATGGCAGCCCGGATGTAGCACGCTGGCCTTGACTCTGACACGTGCTTTAATCACTGATTGACCATGGTGAACCCAAACCAAAAAAATATATATGGACTTATTTTCAATATAACACATTTGAAAGGAAAACTCAATGCATTGTCCACAGAGACGGCGGTAACTGTGGATTAAAACGTCGGAAAAAACACCACAAATCTTAAGCAGCACCTGAAGGCTCACCACCTGAAAGTTTAGGATTGAATGAATAAGGTGAAAATATGACTTACTTTTGTCTTCTTTGGATAGTGTCATTTTTATGGTAATTTCATATAGTAATATAGTACTTTCATTTTTTTTATAGAATACCATGTAACAATTTGGAATTTTAAAAGAAACAAAAATAGAAATGGATCATTCAAGAAAAAGCAAAAAATCAGCCCACGCTCTTTCACATTGTAAAAGAAGAGATTTCATAGCAATCCTACAGCAATCATTTGTAGAAATATATACGATGTTCACCCTTTTGTTACACTAACATTCCATTTGGCCACAAGCACATGTTCTTGTGTCAGTCTGAAAAGGTGAGTAAAGGCTAGTGGGAGCCACCATTAGAGCCACGATTAAGGCAGCGGATAAAATGGAAGCAAAGATAATACTGCAGCTCCTCTCTTCTACTTACTGAAAGCTGCCCAAAGCTGCCCTCACAGCTATATGTTTTTGTGTGTATGTGTGTGTGTGTGTGCATGTTTGTATGTTTGAAGTTTTTTACTGGCTTCCACACATGCATCTTCACCCCACACACACAGACAGCAAATAAAAAGATCTGTTATCTGAATCCCTTCTTTGCTTACGCTCTCCATCTTCTTCCACTCATTTTATCCATCTCTCTTTCTCAGCACATAGGATGGTGTTGTTGTAGCTATAGATTCCTATCAGTGGCTATTGGTGATAGGATCAGGGATTGTTTGGTTTGGTCTGGTCTGGCCATACAAAACAGGACTATCTGTCTGTTTAGCTGTCTAGGCCCTGCTTATGTATATTCTCTTTCACACACACACGTACACTTAAGTGTACGTGTGTGTGTGGACGTTAATAGAGTATTGGAGGACTTGTGTTTCTTTTTGGATTTCTTGGACTTAAGAGTGGAAGCTAGATACGGAGCAGGGGGAAAGACCACAGTCTGTGCAGTGTGTGCGTGCGCGTCTGTCTGTGGGTCTCTGTGTGTGTTAATCCTCATCTTCAGAAGAGCGCTGCTGTCCACGCCGACGTGTGTAAACACTCCAGCAGATCAGATGGCAGATAATGACTTCCAGATAGACACCCTCCATTCAACCAGAAGAGAAAATCAATGAGCACTGATTGCTTTTTTCCCAAGACGATCATCTCCCCCGAAGGGCTACTATCTATCTTTTTCTCTTTCTATCTCTCCTTCTCTCTCAATTTCTGTCTCTCTCTCTCTCTCTCCAAGCCCCATTCATTCACCTCTCAATACCACTGAGATTGAATCAATTCACGCTGCTTTTCGCAGGCGATTTTCTGTGAAAAGATACACAGAAATATCTGTTTAAGACCATCAAGTCTCTGTTACTGCTTTGCTCTTCCTCTCTTTTTTCTCTAACTGAAGGGGGGCATGCTCACCTACTGCATCAATACTGCACTGATGAATTCCTTATAGTGAAACATTCTTCATTCTGTGCTTGATAGGAATCTGCATTTTATACTTTTACTCAAACTTAAGCACCTGACTGTTTAAAATCTGCAGCTTAATGCAGAGTTTGTAGATTGGAATATGACATGGGTTGACATGAACTCTGACCTAGTAGGTTTTTCCCATTCCATGTTGAAAGACTAGGGAGCCAAATGGGGATCAGCTGCAGTTCTGAGTCTATGGGTGTGTATGCACACACACATTGAGAATCTTTTTTTTCTTCTTCTCCATATCAAGCTGGGGAATTGAGTCTCTAAATACTCAAGCTAAATGACCCTAAATGTATGAGGGCTATTATGTGGACAGAGGGAGGCTCATGGGTCACAGAAGTGATCCAGTGCTCCGGGCCATAGTTTACCCTCGTCCAACAGCCTCACACTCCCCCATGCCTTCGCCTGCTTAAATAGGCTCATGATTGATTGATAATTATGATAATTTGTTTGAAATGATTATCTGGATATTATAATCACTGCCACCCCAGTGTGCCACGGGGGCAAGTCGTTTTTCATAATGCTGAACGTCACAAATACCCCCTGGTTACAGGGGGAGGCACTGTGTATGTGTGCTTCGCACACAAACACACACATCAGCACAAAGCATAGTGCTGGTCTAAAGTTGGATTGTACAAAACATCACTGTTACATTTGAATTCCACTCAGAATATGTCATATATGCACACGCTGATAGATGCATAGCAAACCTAAATTAATAACTGCATAATTAAGGCCCTGTTTTTGATAATTCAGTAATTCTAATTCAGATTTACTCACTTCATAAATATGAAATTGGGTTGCTTTTGTGCGTTAATAATATTCTAATTTTGGGTTAAAAAATTAGATAGATAGATAGATAGATAGATAGATAGATAGATAGATAGATAGATAGATGGACATCATAATTATTAAAAAACATACAAACCATTTCATGATCAGGAAGTTCCCAAACATCTTCTTGTCATTTTCAGGCAGTGTGCAAACACACCACAGCTCCAATCATCCCGTCTCGCTTGTCATCTAAAGGAAAGAAAGGGGAGGTGTGTGTGTGTGTGTGTGTGTGTGTGTGTGTGTGTGTGTGTATTAGGTGTTGGGGGGGGGGGTGTAGTAATAATATTTGTGGTTTTTGCTTCGCCCCAAGATGACTTAATGATGATATGAGTCTCTTTCTTCTGCTGGGCAGGGTTACATTTTAATGGTGCCTGAGTGACATGTTTTCATTTGGCTCTTTACCCCCCCTCCCATCCCCACCCCACCACCACCACCGACACCAACCAGCGCCACCACCATCACCAGCTTCATCCCCTTCCCCCCTTTAAAATATACACCACAAAATGCTGCACTGTGTCTGTTCCAATGAAGAAAGTGGTCTGAAAGCAGGGGCAGTCACCTCTGAGCTTCTAGATAGTGTTTGTGTAGAGGTTGTGGAAGGATGAGGTGTGGCCCCAGACAGACAGACAGACAAATATGCAGAGACTGAGGTCATTGGGCTAAAATCATGTATGTGAGCCAATGCAGGGGGAAAATCTTTTAGCTCATAATCGTTGCCTCCTGATATTGCACTGTGTATAGAAATGCAAGGTTGATAAGTATATTAGCTGCCTTTCAAGTGCTCAAAACGCACAATCAGCACGGTCTCTACATATTGAGCTATTTAATAATGGTTTATCAGTTACGTAGCAATAATGCTGCAAGAGCAGTTTAAGCGGCTTCTGTTGAAGCTGAAAACTTCTTAGAAGCAGTAAGTATTTAATACCGGAGATAGAATTTTATAAGGAATTTCTCCTAAATGTGTCTGTAGTCACTGGTTACAGTAGAAGATTCATTTGTCCAGACTTTGTTAGCCAATAGTGTTGATTTGTGGAGGGTCACATGCTCCAGACAAAGTCAGGGTTGTTGGAAAAGAGGTGGGGAGTAGGAGGAGAGGTGAAGACAGAAAGAAATAGTCTTTCTCTTTCTCTGCCTGTCTTGTCTGTGGGAACTGTCCCAACTATGGTTACTGCAGAATGCTGTCATTATGCCTTGTGAGGAGCATTCACTCAGAGGCTGCTGCTGTGTGTCACTGTACTCGTGTGTGTGTGTGTGCGTGCGCGCGTGTGTGTGTGTATTTGCTCTCTTGAGTGCCACTTTTAACTCGCATTGGCACTTTTAACTTGTGTGTATGTGCAGCGTGTGCATGTGTGTGGGCCTTGACTGACGCATCTTTGTTGTTATCGTCAATCAAAAACCAACGTCACATTGGAGTGAAGCGCTGGGAGAGGAATTCAAGTGGGAATGAAGGAAAGAAAGAGGGGAACAGATAGAGAGAGACAGAGCGAGGGGGCGGAGGAGAGGCACGAGGTGATCGGAGGCACTTTCACATCAGCTGGCTCCCTGACCCCTGTCTTTCTCTCTTTCTATCCCTCACTTTATTTTCTTCTGCCTTTCACTTTCTATCCTTCACTCATTCCCTCTCGCAGTCTTTGTTTCGTCGTAATCTCTCGCCCAGTGGCCATTCCCACCACATTCTCTGGGGTCACCCAACAAAAGAGGGAGGGTGATACTTTGACAGTTGCGGGGGCTGTCATATGAGTTTCCTCGCACATATTGACCTCACATATTCAATTTTACTATGGTTATGGGGACACTGTGTTATGCCCGAACTACAATCTTCTCAATAAAAGTCTAAAAGACCAAAATTTTCCTCTAGAATAGTTGAACTTCTGGCCTTATTTTGCTAAGTAATGCCAGCTTATTATCATGTCATGTAATATCTAAGTTTTTAGATATGTTCCTATGAATAATTCAGCAAACATTGGCCTAGAGGGACATCTTCACACTGAAATATTTTAGCAGTTTGCATTTGTTCTGCAAATGCATTCAGCTTTTTTGCATCTGATTTTTTAAACTTTAAATCAGCAATTAAATCCCCCCAATTGAAGCCCCCAAACAGGAGCCTGAATGGACCATGATACAATTCCATCACAGCCTGCACCACTGCAGATCTGCAGTCATCAGTGTGTAACTCTCAACTTTTGCTCATTTCAGATGCAGTGCTGTTTATGCATTGTTTCAAAAAGAGGAATTTTCCTTTAATGCTCGTGATTCTCTTAATCCTAATGCGGAATTCTTCTTGTGTGTAATTCACTATAAGACACACACACCGGCTTGTCTGTCAAGAGAGCAGCGAGTCCATTAAGCCCGACGGAGTGAATGCAGAGGGTCGGCTGGTCAAGCATGGGTGATAATAACATGACGATCCACATGGTGTTGCCACAGAGATGCAGACGCACGGGGGAGGGTGAAAGTAAAGAGTTGTGTGGTCCTGCTCGTCAAAAAAATTTCACTTGGGCGACGAAGACTCATCTAGACACACAAATGACAGGGAACGTTTCTTATATTGTGCACAAAAATCATATTTTATTCAACTCAGAATATCTCACAGATCGCAGCTATTTGCTTGATTTAGAATCGAATACGCCAACTTTCCTCTTTATTGTTATTTTTTCACAACACTGCATCAATCAACCCAAAAAAAAAAAAGAAGTAAAAATGCCAAAGAAAGAGACAGAATCAGAGCCGGCAAGGTGTTGATATGACATAGTGTCTATAGAGAGACTGGCATTAGATGGAGTTAAAGTAAGAGAGTGTGCGTCAATAAAGATGGAAACGCTCAGAAAGCAAGAGACAGCCGGAGGCAGGGGGATGGGGGGCATGACAGGGAGGAATGCCAGAATGCCCAAGAGAGGCAAGAACTGCCAGCCCAGTCACAGACAGAGCCCGTCTGGAGAAGAGAGACAGAGAGAGGGGGAAAGAGCCTGGCCCTGTCAATACAAGGTCATGTGAAAAAAGATCCCTCTCTCTGCACCCACCCACCCATCCGTCCATCCTTCCCAGTGTCCACGCATCATTTTGCCCCCTTGAATTTTTTAGATAGACAAAACATATGAAAACTCACCAGAAACGAAAGAAGACAAAAGGAGGAAAGTAAAAGAACACGAGATGGAAGAGAAATATAAAAGTGAAAGACGCGGTCATGGCGGGAGACGGAGGGAGTGTGTCTCAGTGTGACGGGTCTTAGGGGAGCTTTTAGCCACAGAGTGGCAAGTGAAGCATGTCATCTGTTGAAGCAGCTCTGGTCAACTATCTTCATACTTCCACAAAGAGCCCCAGACACACGTACACATATTAGCATGCTGTCTGTGTGTGCTAGTGTAGTTTAGTGTGTGATTGATGGGCTCCAGGTAGGCCAGAAATTTTACTTTTTTATAGTACTAAGAATTTCTCAAATCATCAGTTACTTTCACAACAGCCAATAAGATTTTGTGAGCGGAGCCTTGGGTTGCTCTTCAAGATCACAAATGCAACAGCTGCTCTTTAACCCCTCTCAAAAAACAGCGATAGATGTGCTGGTAACGGCTAATGAGGATCAAAGCAAATAAACGAGCAAACCGATGACACAAAGAGAGAAGAACACACTTTTATGTAAGGCGGGTAAAAGTCCACTTTCCAAAAAGAAACAAAGCAACCTTCACGACTCAAAGTGTGTCTGTGTATTTTTCCTGTTGAAGATGTTCTCCCAAATGGGAATTATTATCCAGATCTACAGCTCTGTGGTCACGGGGCTTATCGTTTTAGCCTTGCATACATTTTCTCTATGAGGTCGCAATAGTTACCAAGTGCCTGACAAAGAAAGTTTAACTGACAGACGTCTTCCCCGGACGTTCTAGAAGAGCAAAGAAGTAAAATATTGTCTGTTGTGATGCTTGCTCCTCTGGAGTGGTTTGACTTTTCATTCTCAGACAGTAGCTCCTGCAGTTATGCCGTCTTTGATTTCACGATCAAAATTCTGGCATCTCTTTGGTGGGTTTAATGCACTAAATGTGGTGAAAATGGTTTCATCCAAATCGTATCCAGGTTTTTGTTGCACTTTGCAACTTTTTACTGCTTCATTAGATATTATTGTTATTAATAGCTCTCATGAGTTGCTCAATTTTTTTTTAATAACATTTCTTCTTTAAAGGTTTTTCACTCTGGTTATTTATTAATAGACTGCTGCTAATTGCTTTTAAAGCAGTTAACGCATCGTTGACTAAATCAGCTTTCCAAACTGGTTTCAAAATCTCGACTTGGAATCCACAAAAGGACATGAAATATGTGGCGTTATAGCTCCTCAAACAACTCATTTTATGGGCTGATTTTTCTCTATAGTTGATGGTATCTGTACCTGTTGCTGCAAATTAGGATAATCCACCCTCAAACACATTCTGAAAACCAGGGTTTCTGTCCTCTCTATCCCTACTTTATCCTTTATCCTCACTTCCTTCCCTCTCCCCCTCCTTTCATCCTTCGATCCTTCCCTCCAATCTCAGCTGAACAGTATGGTCTTTGACTGAGTCTTAATCTTCATTACAGGGCATTAGTCCACTGGGGAGGCCCTGTCTCGTCTCCCCACAGCGCAGCCTGGCACTGTCCCACAAGGGACGTCCTGCCACGGCACAGCACAGACACCCTGCCAACCCCTCTTGCCTCCCACTGGCTTCACCTTGGTCGCCCCTTCGCTCAAATGAACTGTTAAATAAACGGCAGGCCTTAATCCACATGAAGGAGTGGGGGTGGAGGTGGTGGAGTAGATGGCATGGCTGGTCAGAAGAAACAATAGAGTTGGCCCTGGACGCCTCCATTTAAAGCAACCATCAATCATACTCACCATGAGATTTCACTTCCTTTCTTTTTTTATGTAGATTTTATCTTTCATGATTAAATCTCAGGGAATCAAAGCACCGGTAATCTGAGGCATGTGGGTGAGCGCTCATATGCGGTCCATGAGCATGGCCTAGTGTCTGATGAAGTATCTGTTGTATGTTTGTAGATATGTTGCCTGAAGAGGGAAGTGGCATACAGACTACTCCATGGTACTAGCTTCCCTTTTATGCATGTCTTCAAACTGTCACATAGAGAAATCGCTCATGTACATTAATGCTCTCCTTCTCAGGTGAAACATGTACAGATGAAAACTATGTATACTGCATACTATGGATACTGCATGCATAGTGTATCACGTCTTTGAGCTTGCTAACAAGGACAGTTGACTTGCTGTGAATTAGATAATTAAAGAGGATGGCTAATTGAGTAAACAACCATCGGGGCCGTCACCCCTAATTAAGTGATTACAAGGAAGAGCACACTCAGCCAGCACAGTGCCAATTAACACACATACAAACACACACACGGAGACACGTGTGAGGACATGGAGAATTATCTGTTAGAGAAACAATGATTAGGCTGAGTGGGGGATCCCAGGAGAGGCAGGCACTGAGAGGGCATCACACACACACACACACACACACACAAACACACACGCAGAGCATCCTCCCAAGAGAGGGTTTACTGTGTCCTAGCAGTAATTCATAGTGGATAATCCTTTTATTCAGCTAATAACACTGAAACTAATGGGAGAAGTTCACTGTAGTCACAGAGCGTGACCTGCACACTGCTGATATGAACCCTGCAGACAGTGCCTGTGCACTGAAGGAGAGGACGATCTAAAGCGACAGGCTGAGGCTCAATTTAAATGAAATTACACATCCTCTCTTTGTCAGTAGCGATTACTGTTTCAAGTAATAGACCTTTGCAGAAAAATTAAATATAAAAATCCAATCACAGCTTTGTACAGAATATATTTACATACAATGTGGCGGTTCTTCACTCACCTATGTAAATACTAAACTCCATTTTATGGGAATACACTACGCATCGGAAGTAAACCCCATTCAAATCCCAGCTGTGACATTTCAGATCAAGATGCTCATATGAGGATATTATCATAGAGAGTGTTTCCCTAGGGAGAATTATCCAGAACATTAACCAGGGAGTCAAAATTATTATTTTGCCCCATTTCTCCTTGGGGAATATAGCAGCATGAATATGACATGATTTATTTGAATATAAGCTATATCTAGTCAAATATTTATGTGGCTATTAATGACTTTGCTCAGAGAAAACTGACTCAGTCGTGAAAATGCAAAAGGTCAGACTGTAATTGAAACTATACCAAATTCAAAATCAGATCTTTGGGTCCCGAAGTCACGTTTAATTTCACACAAAAAGAGATTATTGCATGTTTTCATAACTCATTTTTAATCAGCTGTTTTTCCTTAATGCGCCAGGTCAGATGTAATATTTTCCTGAGTGTACAGGATTTTCACAGCAGAGCTCAAAAGCAGATCAACTTGGCTTAAAATCCACTTACAATGAAAAAGAAGGAGGAAAAAAAAAACATGCATTAATTAAGAATCGCTCCGGGGATGAAGTTCAATTATTTTTGGGGCAGAAAAGATTTTCCATCTCGGTCAGGATAACCGTGGTGTGGTGTTATCTGCTAACAACAAGGCCAGGCTCTCTACTCCCCTACCAGCACCATTGTGAGGCTGATTTAAGATCCCCAGCTAATGGGCATACCTGCCTGACAAACATGACTTCTTAGCAGGTGACTCCTGTCAAGTATGTCTGAAATAACAGGTAAATGAATTAGCAATAAAATGGACTTAGGGTTAACAGGCAGGGGTGCCCATTATTACAGCTCCTAATCACTAAAGAGATGCCATTCACTTGCCTTAAGAAGGCAGCATTTTTCACCGCTTGCTGGCCACCGGCCCCCTCAGAGCCACAACACATTTCTAATGGAAGGCTCTCTGCTTGAGTTCCAACCTCCCGAAAGCCCCCAACCATTTCTTTCTTTCACTCTCTTTTCTCTCCTCCACCTACACCCCACTCCCCCCTTTCTCTCCTGTAAGATTATCAGTTTTGATTACTGCCGGCAACAGGCTCTTACCAGCGGTCGGAAGCGGCGTCTTACAGACCTGAAAGGCCCTCAGCAGGTTGCAAGAAGCTTTTGAAATTATGGGGCTTGGCTCAGAAGGAAAGTGCTCTGCGCGCCGCTTTGTGGCCATTTAATCAACTCCTGACTTTTGATAGTCAAATAATGGCTAATTACAGTAGCACCTGCCCACAGGGTTAAAGGGTGGAACAGATTTAATGAGAGAAAGGGAAGAAAGAGATGGAGCGAAAGAGACAAGAAAATGAAAGAGAGTGAGGAGTAAAGAAAGATGGAGAGTGTGTACTATTATCTTCATGTCTTTCTGAATGGGAGCAATGAATCACTAAACCCTGCATGCTCCTATATATATGCCACCACCTCTTCCTCACAATTAGGAGTTGTTTTTCTCATATAGAGCGCATGATTGACGAGGGTGGAGTGGTACTACGTGAGAAGAAAGTGAGATTGAGAGAAGTAAGATTGACTTTGATTAATGGTTTGTGTTTGTATATATGGAAAAACACAAAAATGCTGAAGGACGCTTATCTGAGCCCGCATTTTTCTTTCCCGTCTACTGTAATAGGTGCTGGGGTTCAGCTCGGCTGACATTAATTATTTCGAGACAACAAATAGTCTTTTCAGAGCACAAACAATAAGTTCATGTACATAGAAATCGTCCATAAATTAAAATAATTCATTTACAATTGATTGCTTCATAAAATTGCTCCCATGTCACCCTTTCCTCAGATTTTCAGTCTATTTTTGTCTCCTTCGCCACGTCTCCGGGGAGGCAGTTAAAGAGATAATAAGTGAAGAAGAATGGGGCTATTAAAGGAACAATTTGATAGTTCACACACCACATCCAGCGTCCTGAAACAAGACGTGCTTGATCGGCCACACCCAACACCCCCCTCCCGAAACACACACACACAGCCCAGCTGGGGCGGGGGATCAAAGCATATTAAAAATGACCTATGTGTCAGTGCATTGATCTAAGACCAGGTGGCACCCATATATGCAGGTCGAGCTGCTTGTTTGCTTTTTTGCCCCCTCCTTTTTCTCTCTTTCTCTCTTGCCCTCTCTCTCTTCCGCCTTTCTTGTGACCAGCGACAACTTAGTCCCGGAACTCTATTGTTCAGGCACAAAGGCTATGTAAAGACACGTCAGCGATTACAAAGCTGCAATGGCACAGCTCAATTACTCAAACGTTGCTGTGTACCATGGTGGGATACATGTGTTTGTCGGTTGAGTGTGTGCGCGCTAGAAAAAAAAGTGAGCGTACTCGCAGTGAGTGCGTAGCCCCTGTGAGATATTAACTGGGTTGTGGCTGTGTCAGCAGCGCCGCACTGTGTTTTTACTCTTTCATGTTCCATTTATTTGACCTCTGACCCTCAACCACACAGCAGCCTCACTCCAGCCCCCTTCGTGCACACCTCTGCACCTTTCACGCACAAACACATGCACGCACGTGCAAACATCCACCCACCTACACGCACACATCTTCAAATAAAACGGAGTAATCCATTTCTCTCTTTGACCCTCTCCCTTTTTGAGCTATTACAAACCATATTTGCCCCATCCAATCAGTTTGATTAATCATGCGCCAGACCAAAGGCTTGCAATTAGATGACCAGAGCATTGTGGCCCTCTCCTCACATAAACACATCCGCACGCAGACACACACATGCACACACACACACACACACACATACACACTCACGCACACTGGCGCTTGTGGGGAAGTATTTCCCCATAGACGTCGTCAGTGTGACAGCACCATAAACTGGCCATTTATCAAAGTGTCCCCCCAGTGCTCACCCACACACACGCACACACACACACACGCATACACACACACACACGCACACACACACGCACACACACACACACACTCACACACACACACACACACACACACACACAGATGATTAGAGAAGTAGTCCCAGGCCATTGTCTTAGTGGTGGAAAAAGCTATTTGTTAGTAGCAAATTGTCATTTATTCATATAACAAGGCAAACAACTCATCATCTTCCAGTTTTCTCCACCTCCTGACTGTGACTACTGTATGAGTTGTCAGTTATTGCAAAATTAACTGATTTTTAACCTTTCGGGAGAATTGTATTCCACATTATGTCACGCATATGTCCCAGCACCAGTGTCACTACACATCAAACAGCATGGCATACTTTTCAGCAAACTTATTACGCTTTTGAACCGTCATTATTAAATCACGTGAATAAAAAAAAGGATCACTGAAAGTTTATTTACTTATTTTTTCTTGTGTAAAATCCATTCGAGGTAGACCCTGTGTGCCCTGAATCCAAGGAGGCACATAGATGTGTTTGTTTGTGTGTTGGTGAGTCTGTTGCCCTTTAGTAGTATCCACATGGCTAAAGTAATGCAGAGCCCCTGCCATTCTTTATGGCAGTGGGTCAATAGTAATAATAAAAGAGATATTCATAGACATGTGGGGAGGGGGGGAGGAGGGGGCTTTCACTCTGCTATATCAGTTGAAGATTTAAAAGCCTTTTTTTTTCCTCTTTACTATTTTTTATCTCAATATTTCAGTCTGTTCACACAAAGTGAGGGTAGTGGTGGAAACAAAACCAGCTCTGATTCTGCATCCTATTGATTTCTGCACACATGCATATTTCCTTTTAACTGTTCGTGACATTTTTATAAATGATGTTTTTTGGTTTTGTTTTATTTTGTTTTTTCACAGGTGAGTTCACGCACACGTTAGGAAATAAAGCAGTAGATTAATGCCTCCCTTCACAGTTATAGCGTCTGTCTAAGACTGCTATTCTAGCCATGCAGGCGGCTCTGCAGCGGCTCACTGAAGCCCTTTTTATTGCTGGCCTATGTTCCGGAGGGCACTCTGTGTCAGTAATCAGGATATGGGGGTTATCCTGGCTGACCTATGTATTGAGCCTGCTAGTGCAGCCATTTCCAGCGCTAACACAAGGTAAAAGCTGCAATTTTCTCTGAGAAGCAGAGAAGAGAGCGTCTGGACTGCTGCCCTTAAACAACATGGTAGGCCAGGAATGAGCTGGCTGCTCGACCTGGCATCAAATGTTTAGCAAACGTTGTTACAAATATTGAAGAAGTACAGTCAACATTATAACCGCAGAGAGTTTACACAACATGCAAGTTATATAGCAGAGAAATACCACATATTCTTAGCACGAATGTTTGTTTGTTTTTAAGCTTCAGCAGACCCTCTGGCAGAAGAAAACAAATAATTCTACTTTAGCAAGGTGTGCTCCTCATTTTCCAATTCAAATTTTTTGTGTCAATTTTGCAACGCTGTGCTCGTCACAAGTGAAGGGTTGTAGAAATTTGGGTATTCAGCGAAGAGTTTTGCAAAATGTCCATCAGCGTCAAGAAAGTCAGGAGGGAACAAGATGGCAGTTAATTGTTTTCTAAAGGAATTAGCTTGGCCTGACCCTCTTGAGCCCTGCCATCTTTTGAATGGCTGACACTTTATTTGTTTTGTCCCTATAACAACAGAATCTCCCGCGCACCATAGCGCCCGCTCACCCTGGTATTGTCACAGGCAACGAGACTCACTTTTCCCTTCCTTGTCTCTGTGACGAGGGAAAAAAAAGCCCCAGGGTTTTTACACAATCACAGGAGGCAATGCAGAGGTATGTGTGTGCCGTGATAAGACAGAGCGATGGGAGACAGATATGGGAAGGGCAATGGTGGTCACGCACACACGCAAGGGCTGCACACACTGGTCCAGCTACTGTCCAGAAAGCAGAGTCAGGGAACATCATGCTGTAGGTATCAGTGCTGAAAAATGAATAACATAATAAGGAAATTTACTAATGTTTGAATATGTTTCATTAAATATGTCTCAAGGAGACAAATGTTTCATGGGCACAATCTATTCTTTTCTCAGTTTGTGCGCATTCTCTGTGCAGTGGCATTACTTGAATGTCCAGCTGTGTGCAGGCGCCCCCTATTGCTTATCATCCTTTACTTTCCTCCCTGCAGAAAGGAAAGACATGAAAAGTTACATGTGTGTATGCAAACACAGATAGGCATACGCTTCCCCAAATGTGCGCGCAGCAACAGCCGTGTTATCATAGATACAGTATATCGCAGATCGTATCGTCACATCTTCCACTGTGGATCATCTGTATCAAAATAATCTCAGACTTTAATAGTGAAACAAAGGTGCTTAGCTTGCATGATCTCATAATAACTCTCCACATCACTTCCCTTTTTTTGCACACGCACAAATAATTCTCACCCATCAATCCCCGCATGACCCCGTTTCAAATTCATTAACAAGGCTTCAGGACTTGCAGACACAGCAATCACCCCAAGCAAAATAAATTCCTGCGCCAGAGGATAGAGAGCGCCTGTGTATTTGTGTGTGTGTGTGTGTGAATCATAGCACTGCTGTGTCGTCCACTGCAGAGTAGAGCGAGGAATCTGTTTGGACAACTGCTGGATGTTTTGGTTCCCCCACGGTGTCTTGGAAAACCAGGCGGCCGCTGTATCTTTTACAAATTAGCTTGTGCTGTCTACCAAGCACTTTCTCTTATCCCTGGTCTTAGCCTTGTCTGCCCATTGCAGAACAACCCTTGCTATGTGTGGGGCTGCCAAGTAGGGTTAACAAGAGGAGGGCAAAGGAGAGCCTAAGAAAGATAACAGACATAATGGTGTCTGACAGTTTTCATGTATTATTAAACAGTTACAAATGCTTTATGAGCATGATAGCTGCGTGTAAAGTGTTCCATGTCACATTTGAATTTAAAATGTTACTGTGTGATGGTTAAAGATGAGTAGGTATTTAATTTCAGCTACTGAAAGTGATACTTTTTGAGAAATGCAAACAGCTCTTTGATGTCTGTGAACCTGTAATGCCTCGACATTGCCTAAGGTCTTTAACATAGCCTAAGATGCAAATCGTGTTCATTTATGGCCATCTAATAACACATGGCATCCCTCATTTATTTTTTTCTACTTCATAGCTACTCCATGCACTCTTTTTGCTTTAAACTGCAACACTGGCAGAATTTGTGAGTTTTAATTTTTTTTGGGCTTTTTATAGGGACCTTGTCAAAAGCAGAAGAAAATTGATTCATTCATGGTGCTGGGCAGTTAATCACAAAAACAGAACCTGTTAGAAACATGGCACCAGAAATGAGGCTGCAGTGTTGAGGTTCGACTCGGTGTGTAAAGTTCTTTCCATGTGCTGTCAGTTGTAAATGTCCATCTGTGTCTGGTTAGCAGCGCTGCTAAAGGCTACAGTAGGCTGAGGTGAGAGATATTTGATGGAGAAGGTCAAAGCTAGTCATGTGACGAGTGGAGCTGCTACACACAGAGATGTTTTTACTACTGATTTATGATGTAAAAGCATTTGGGCTGGGAAAGCGATAGAAGAGAACCCATATGTGAGTCTAGCAGTCTATTAGATGGTGGTGCACAGACTCGAGGGTGTATCTGTAATGAAAAGTAAATTTGTCTCTACCAGCAACTGCTGATTGCCAAGGTCCATTTTTAGTTATTAGAAAAAATATGGACTCGGGTGTAAATGTCCATCTTATTGAGGCTAATTTATTGCCTGTGTCATAAAAACAATCTGCAGTTTTACTAACAAAAGTACCAAAGTGCTGAGTTTTTTTAACCTAGACAAAACAAGCTTATATGTATGAATGTAGTGAACCTCACTTTCTCATTTCCTGTTTTTGTTTTGTTTTGTTTTGTTTTGTTTTTTCATGTGTGTGCCCTTTTGTCACGATGTAGAATGTCATATAATATTAGGTGGTCCTGGGTTGACAAGGATATCCTTTGGGCCGAGTCGAGCCAGTGCTCAACAGTTTGTCCATTGTTCACCTTCTCAGACACTTTAAAAAAAATGAAGAACCCAACAGACAGCCACTCTTTTAAACTCGCAGTTTGCTGCACACAGTGAGAGAGCGAGAGAGAGAGGGACATGCAAGATTCCTGGAAATATTTAAACCCAAGATGTGAACATTTCTTAGCTTTCCATGTAAGAAATTTACATAAAACTGCAGTTTGTTGCTCGACTTTTTGCTGTGTTTTTGTCCCACTCTGTGATCCTGAAGTTATCCTGTATACAGCATATGTTTATTATTTATGTGTTTTTGTTATATGGCATGTGTCCTTAACATATGGATGAAGTGAGTTTTGACCTGTTCAGTGGATTTTTCTCAATTTTTACCAGGATACTGGGGTACTATGAAAAAACACAAGTTGTTATAGTGAATGAATTTATGATTATTTAAAAGAAAAACTCAGAGCTTTCAACTGCATGTGTAAATAATTTGCTGAAAGGTTACTATTTCTTCATAAAATGCAACAAATTTTCCCTCTTGTTTATTAGCACATCACACTCCACCTATAAATGCATGGGAAAGACTGGAACCTTTGCTACATTTATGCTGTTTAAAGAATGTGACTCAGTGCTTCAGGCTTCAAGTTGGAGAGAGGCAGATGCATACACAGAACCTGTGTCATCTTTTATACCTACTGTATAAGAGGCAGCAGTGTAACACTAACATATGTCTCCTTATCAGTATGACATTCATTAAAATGAAAATGTCACATAGTTTGCAGAGGGGGGAGACCTGATGAACTTTGCAGCAGGACTTTCTCCTTCCCTAAAAGATGATGTCAGCAGTAAATGTGTCTGACACTGTTACAGCAAAGATGAAAGAAGCACTTTTTCATACATTCTGGTCATAGAGTACTAAAACATGCAGTTGCACTTAATGGGTTGGGCTAATTTTAACAATATTCTCTCTGACACTCAGGTTTCCCTCACTGAGGAATATGAATAATAGAACAGTTCTGAACAGGTTCTAAACCTGTAATTTTTGACAGCTGGTAAATACCAAAGTATCAACAGGCATCTGTTGTAATGTTTACAGTCATACAGTAGATGAACACTTTTAACTAACTCAGGCTTGTCTGTAATTGTAACCAGCAGTTACATGAAGATAACATAAACCAGAAGGAGAATTATTTCTGCTCTGTATTCATCCACTTTATTTTAAAGGGTCCTGATGAGTGGTTGTCAGCTGTGCCCTTTGCCAACACACAGACCATGAATTACTGGCTGTTATCATGGGCACTGAGTGAATATTTGTGGTAAATAATACCCTTCAAAACTTCCGGCAGCTTTTAAACGTTCGCATGGTGAGAAACCATCCCCCCCCCCCCCCCCTAAATTAATACGATACTTACATTCTCAGAGTAAGTTTGCAAACTTTCTCCAGCAATTGAAGTTCCACCCTCGCTATATTTCTCTATGAAAAGCACAGCGAGCAGAGGAGGCGGAGGTGAGAAATAATAGAAAGGCCAGCAACTTTTTCTGAGGCCTTACTGGGTCACTGAGTGACCATCTAACATGTCAGTGACCCTGGGTTGTTAACCACGGCACACGCACGCACTCCAAGACTAACACAAAGTTCGGTCTTTGCAGCATAAACGCATGCATACACATGCACACTTGCACACTCAGAGCTAGACACCCGAGGGGGAATGTTCTCTGATAGCAGTGGTAGTAATTGAATCAAGCCAAAACCAAACTCTGCTCACCCCCCTCCACTCCCTCGTTACATTTCCCCGCCTGCCCTCGCCTCAGCCTTAAAAAGGTAAGCCTTATAGCTGATGGGAAGCAGATGTGGACTGAGCCTCGCATGGTAAAGGTGCAGAGTCAGACCCCCACATCCACCTCTGGCCAGGAATATATCTTCATTGAGGGGAATAAGGGTGTCCACTTACATCTGCTACAGCACATCAAATCACACTCATCTGTGTGCAAAGGAGAGCAAAAGGGTTAACAATAATGTTTTGTATGCGTGTGTGTGTGGGGACCCCTGGGACGTGACTGACACCCATCCCTATCACTAGACCCTGACAGTTCTGCACGTCTGGCTCCAATATCCCTCCCACTGTTTCTGCGGAAAAACCATCCCATACTACCATCCATCGCATAGTGATACTTGTTAGCGCGTGCGCGTGTGTGTGTGTGTCACTATGTAGGCTCAAGCAGTAAAATTGAATTGTAAACTTCAAGCTTGACAGTTGAAACGGAAAGTTGAGACTTGTGACCTGTCTGATATATTGCTCTTCAAATTGAAAGGTAGACCTTATATATATATATATATATATATATATATATATATATATATATATGATATATATATAA
>JAVDPK010002069.1:648309-670933 GCA_034780415.1 Cichlasoma orientale
AATTCAATGTCTCATTTGCCAGCGAGACCTCTTTCAAAGAAGCATAATAAAATTACAACAATAAAACTGAAACAATAAAATAGTGAATAAGATTCAAAGTGTTTACAGTCATATTGAAACAAGAACAAGTCCCAACAAATACGTCTATTTAAGTTCTGTAATGAAGACGGGGCAGAAAATGAGAATGTCTTTATTATGACTGAACTCTTTATGCAACATGTAAACTGATAAATGCGAGGGGAGTAAACCAGAAATAGTTTCATAGATAAACGATACCAATGACCTATGAACAATGCCAAATAACATAGTTTGACAGGCATAAAATTGTATTTGTGCACCAACAAGGTGACTCCCAAAGACAGATTAGCTGAAAACTTGGCATATCTCATCGTGGAGGCTCGGTCATGGTTTGGGGCTGTGTTTCAGCCATTGGTGTTGGAGATCTTGTTAAAATTGATGGAATTAAGAATGCAGAAAAGTACCGTCAGATTTTGATCTACTGTGCAGTAGCATTTGCAAAGTGCCTGACAGGTAACAGATTCATTTTTCAGCATGACAATGGAACTATTTATGATCCGTTCTATTTCTAATTCAGCAATTAAACTTAAGTAAATTTGTGACACTGACTGCATTTTTACAAAAGCTGTTTCCTTTGCATTGAATCCCACAGTGAGATGAAAAATCAGGTGGATTTAATGTACTTGTCATGAACCTGTTTAAATCCAGTTGCAGCCATCATTAACCTGTTCTAAATATGTGTACAACTAAGGTTTCTGCAGAAAATTGTTTACTAAGTAGGACTATGGTTTGGGGAAACAGCATCAATACTAATGGAAAGTGTGACTGTTATTCTAAGCATAGAGGGGCATCTCAATGTGAAATATTACTGAAGGTTTCAAAGAGGAAATACAAAGCATAAAGGAATTTAACAACATCAAATGGAAACCCAGCACTTACCAGAAATGTATTACTACCTACAAACAGCATCTATGTAAACAGATAACAGATCCATAAATCAAGCATGTCCTTTGAAGGCCGTCAGCAAAATATTACAAATTGTTGTATTTAACAGATTCAACTTTTCAATAAAATTGTTCACTTTTAATGGAAAAAAAAAACATTGAAATCAAAACGGCTGCACGTGTGTTTTTATATAACACCGAACAACTTGCCACAAGAAACACGTTACAGTCATAAACAAAATATAGTCACCTTCAAGTTATTAAATGTTTTTATTGTGATAAGCCAGTTCAACACAATTAAATCAGCAACAAAGCAACAAAGACAATTTTATGTTTTTCCTCAATAGATAACAGACCAATAAACCAATAAAACACAGTAACAAAGTCTGGATTATAAAGAACACAAACATCTGCTTACAAGCTATAGCAACCACGTGTGCTCTTCACTCCCCATGTACATCCACAACACTCTGAAAGACAAGTCAAAGATATGTTCAGATCATAAAAAAAGGCATTTGACAAATGTGTTGACCTTTTCGGTTAAGTTAGATGACATGGACTGTGCTGACTGAGCTTGTGATGGCAAAACTGTAACAACAGAAGACCACACATGCAAAAAAGAAAAAAATAACTCAAGATTAATGTTTCTGATTTTTTTGGGGGGGGGGGGGGGGACTCCAATGAATACAGATGCAGCAAAATTGCACATGTGATCAGAAATACTGTCACACCATCACAACTTAGTCTACAATCTGTCCTAAGAATAGTGTACACTGATGCATCTGCAGTAAGCAGATGGTTCAGTTTCCCTCAACATTGCAATGTAGTTACAATTACTGTGTGAGTTCAGAAAAGCCTCTTTTCAAAGCAAATGGTGGCTTATTAGATCATTCCCATTTGTGGTGCAACTGCCTCTTAAACAGTGCTCTCTTTGTAAAACTCTACAATGCCAGCTCACGGTTGTCATCGGAGTTTCCACTAGAGGGCACTGTTATATATCATTTCAGCATGAAATTATGATATTTCTCATTTTGATGAGTCCTTTTTTAAAAAAAATGGTATTTAAAGTCTAATATTTGGAATACTGCTGGCATTTGGAAAGATAAAAAGCTCGAAAATTTCAAAAATGAACATGAATGAGTAAATATCAAAAGATGAATAAGATCAAAAATCACTTACCAAATAAATATCAAGCTAAAGTACAGTGCTGCTTTATCATTATACCTTTGTATAAAGGAAGTTTGCTATTCTTAATACAGCTTTAATTAAGTGTAAATATTATTACAGCAAAACTTTTAAAAGGTCACATTGATAGATCAGTTGTGAAACTTGCCCTCTCCCTTTTTCCACCTTGGTTTTGTTGCTCAGGCTACACTGCAAATTATGTATGCTGACAGGTTGACAAACTCAAAGACAAGTCTGTCAACCAAAAGAAAAAGTCTCCCCACTTACCTTGTCAGGTTATGAACCAAATGAATCATAGTATATACCATATTATTATAGCAAAACTATTGAGTTTCTGTGGATTTAATTATGATATAAAACATACACGGGTAAAATCTTCAGGGATAACAAGCAAGCGACAGTGCAATTATTGGATAATTACATGATAATTACCATAACAGATTTATGCGATAAAATTAAAACACGACTTTAGATCATTTCGGTATCACAGCAGTGATAATGATGAAAGAAGTGGGATGATCCGATCCAAACACCTGCTATTTTTTTATTTATTTACTGGTATTAGCTGGGTCAAAATCACTGTGTCCCTTTAACAGGAAGGAACTCAAACGGGGGAAGTGAAGCAGTAGGGAACTACTTCCTCGTTACCCCCACAATCCAAACATTATTCGTGTGCAATGGGTGAGTCTGCATCCTCGGAAGACATTTTTCAGATCTAACAGTCGGTGCACATTGTTGGGATTCTCCGGGAAAGGCGCTTGTTCCAGTATGCTTCAGCTCAATGACGCAATGGATCCGGAGAGTCCAGGCGCTGCGGTTCTCCACCCTGCAGAAACCGAGGAGGGGGTCGAGGTTGCCTTCACGCCGCCGGAGGCCGGACGAAGCCTCGGACACGCAGCCTCCGTGGCCTGCTGCCCCCCGTTACAAACGCTGACGCCCTTTCATGTGCATAACCCCACCATGCAAGCGAAAGTGAAGGACTACTTCGTGTTCAGAGTAAGTTGCGCCATCCATTCCAACTTACGTTAGTAGGCACCTAGGCCCGTTTGTTTTTCTATAAACCGCTTACACTTATCTAACACTCCTTAGATTCCTGTAAGTAAACACGAACAGCCCGCTTAGGTGTAAATGCAGGGCAGTATATTGTCAGTAACAGATCACAGGGAGGATGAATGGGACGCCGAGATGATTTACGGTTGTGTGATGCTGATCTCAGCCAGGTACCATTGAGCAGGCTGTGAGCGACATCAGGACTGTGGCACTTCCGTCCGAGGATGGAGAGGTGCTCAGTGTCTGGCTGCTCGCTGAGTAAGTATCCCATCAGCATGTTTATTATCAGGCAAGAGCCATGAGCATGAACTGCTCTGTAAACTGTTTTCTGCAGAATTGATCACTGGAACAACGAAAGGGAGAGACTCGTGCTGATAACTGACAGGTGAGTCAAAAATCATAGCTCATATTTAGGTGACTCCGTTTAATGAGAGGTATCATATAGCCTATAACACTGTCTTGACATTCTGTGCAGGTCCCTGTTGGTGTGCAAGTATGACTTCATTAATCTGTTGTGTCAGCAAGTTATCAGGATTTCTCTCAATGCCGTGGACACCATCTCAGTGGGTGAGTTCGAGTTCCCACCCAAATCCCTCAACAAGTAAGTCAGCACCTCAGTCTATCAACAGCAATTTAGTATTTACTCGAAGTACTTTAATGAATAAATAAACAAAACTGTTGTCATCTTATAGAAGAGAAGGCTATGGGATTCGTGTCCAATGGGACAAACGTCCTCGGGCTTCATTCCTTAACCGCTGGAACCCCTGGTCCACAGACATGCCCTACGCCACGTTCACAGAGCATCCCATGGCCCATGCTGATGAGAAGGTGGCCTCTCTCTGCCAGGTACAATCACTTTAACTAAATGAGGCCAAATATACATTTTAATTATTTCAACTAATAGGTTAATTGACATTATGAAAGCTAAGCAAATAAAGCTTGAAATGCAAGGTCCTTTTTGTGTTGTGAAACAATGGTGACGAATGGCTGTTTCACGCAACAAAATCAGTCACAGGCCAGCTGGAAACAACAGGCTGATTGCTGCCGTAAAGATATAATTCAGCCCTCGAGATAAAGACAGCTATTCATACAGCTTAAATCTGTGTAGTCACAACTTTGTGTATCAATAGATATTTTTAAAGCCGTTTGTTTACAGCTTACTGGTAAGGCAACAGCTGTGCCATGGGCAGTTTTATGGTTTCTTATCCAGGCATCGCTACGTTCAGTGAATAAGGCGCATTCTACTGGAAAGTCTTACATGAATTTATTAGTCCAAATTTGAGAGTAACCGCAGGTGACCTAATTCCAGACAGCAATCCTAGGTTTTATAAAGATACACACTGTATACTTTTAATAAGTATTTGAATGGCTGTCAGTGGTTTTATGTTTTTCTTTTACTTCCAAAGTTGGACAACTTCAAAATCCAGCTCGTTCAGGCAGTGAAGAGAGCCCATAAGGAACACCCCATCCCTGGTCGAGCTAATGGTGTCCTGATCCTGGAAAGACCCCTGCTTATTGAAACATATCTGGGCATAATGTCCTTCATCAACAATGAGGCTAAGCTGGGCTACTCCATAACACGTGGCAAGATTGGCTTCTAAATTGAGTAGTTTCTCCAAATTACAACAGTTCAACTCATGTGTCTGTGTTAAACTGCACTGTCTGAGCGAAGCTACAGTGTAATGTGTAACATGTCTGTGCGTGTATGCCGAGTCCGAGAGATGCCCACACAACTTCCTAAGCGGGTGTAACAGTCAGACAGCTGTAGGTAAATGATGCACAGCACTGCAACCGTCTACTCCTTTTTGTTTTGTTTTTTTGCACCCATAGTTGTCCTTTTTCTGTCAGAGTTCCACACAGGTGTGCCACCCACACAGGCCATCAAAAGTGTGTGACCATGTGATAAAAGTTGGAGATAAAAGGCACAGTATGTACTTTAAATTGAGGTCTCATGTTTCCAGGTTAACGACTAAATGACAGACTGTCAAAATGAATGTGATATTTAGAACAGTGAAATCCTATCGTCAGCCAAGATGAGTTCCATATTTGCTACATGATAAAGTTTGAATAGTTTGCATTATTCGGACCATAGAGCCATAGAGTAGTTTCTTGGAATGGAAAAGCTGCTGATGGACTGAGTTTGACTGTCACATCACATGATTATTCTAATAAATTTGTATAGAGATAGGGAAAATAGATAGGAGAGCATAGCACCTGCACTGCTGTGTCAGCTTTTCCAGCATGCACGGGCTTGTTCAGTAGTAATGATGAACTACATATCAAATCTTGTATTTGGTCCATGTTTTATTTTCCATGCTTTATACCTAAACGATGTCTTTGCTCAGAGCGGGGAGCTACTGTACTATTTGCAGAGCTGCATTAGCTACAATAACAAAAAATGTTTTTATGTTAGAAATAATATGTGAACATGTAAATCACGTCTCTGTTTTGTGAGTTTCCATTATGGTGCGGCAACTTGCATTTGTTTTAGACATACATTTACATTCAGCTGCACTGAGCTGTGCCGACGGATGGGTTGGGCTACAAAGTGGCAGACATGCAGATAAAGCTTTGCATAAGTACATTAACTTCTTAGAACGTGTGTGTTGTGAATATTATTGTCCAGCCAAAGGTTACAGACCGTACTTCCATGCATCATCAATGCCAACAGAAAACATCTAAAAATGCCTTTTTCTGGTCTTATTTGTGCGTGCTCTGTGCATGTTCAGTTTGCATGACAGATGTTTTTTGTTTTGGGTTTTTGCTAAAGAAATATCCTAAGTGAATCTGTAAATACTGATTGTCTTATTTCTACACATTTTTTAATGCACTTAACTCTAAATGTTTCAATATGTCATTGACAGTTCTTAAGGATTTTATTTAGGGATAATAACACATTATTACAAATGTGAAGGTTTAGCTTTTATTTTTGTTTTAGATATCTGTAGCACAGTAGCCACAATGGAAAATTATAAATGCCTACATGTTTTTGTCAGGGCTGAGGCTCGGGGTGGATACAGAACTGCGTTTAGATTACAGTCAAGGACTGAAACTGCACGGCTGAAGTTACAGTTCAAGAGGCTGCAGAGCAAGATGATGCCTTGAAGACAAGAAATACTGTCCTAATATATTTAGTACTGCCTGTTAAATTATTGTTGAGATTTCTTACTGATATTTCAGTCTGGTCATAGCGGGTAATGACTATTACATTCTATGGGTAATGGTGCAGCACTTGCAGGTTAAAGACAATGCAATTTGTGTCATGAAGAACTGCTTTAAAATTACCAGCTAAAGAAAACTGTCTCGTGTCTTTGCTCATGTCAATAGTGCGAATGCATTTTATCGTGATACCTTAACTGTAACTTAGATACTGCTTTCAGTAACATGACGTGTCTAAAACAAACCTTTTTGATGAAACACATTATAGTAAATTGTCTTAAGCGACATTATTTATGACAAAGTTTATTTAGAACAAATAGAAAACTTCAAGGTAATACACAGGAAATCGTAGCGCTAAGACTACAGTAAAATCTATAAAAAACTAAACATTCATATTCTCACAGTGTTTGCAACTAGTGCTTCAGTACATATTTATCAGGAGGAATGTCTTTCAAGGTTTTCAGTGCTTTCATTCAAGGAAATAAACATCCCAGTAACCCACAGTGAGGGCCTTAAGAGCAGCTACAGTCCAGCGTATGAAAGCTGACATTTTCAGGAGTGTTCTCACTGATCATCAACTCAGCACGTGTGTACGGTGCAATATGACTGAACTGGGTAATTCCCAGTTATTCTTATTTTTGTGTGCTTTACTTGTCTTCCTCATCAGAGTCCATGTAGCACAAACACAGCTGCTCCTTTCCAAGCACTATCAGAGAGTTGCCGCTGCAGTGCCAGTTCAGAGAATGAACTTGAAAACCACCTGGCAGGAAAAAAAAAGAGTGATGACATGCTCAAACTGAAAGAAATCATTATCTGAAGAATACAAACCAACCTTGTGCAATATTTTCAATGTAAAAAGTAAAATAAAGCATTTTTCAGGTTAAAAGAAAATGCAGAGCAGCAACAGAGATGAACATCCTGAATGCAAATACTGAGAGCAAAGTCTTACCACCATAGACAGTATAAAAGCCTTGAGCATTTTCACTGTTGTAATCTCTGTTTTGGAAAAAACAAAACCCAGATCTGACAAGGACGGGCGAGTCTGACTCTGCTTGCTCATTGGCTAACGTCTTGTCAATCACAAGTCTTTAGCAAATGAGCCTACCACAGATAATCCTACTTTTTGAAACATAGTGTGACTAAAATTTGCAAAACAGAGTTTGTATTTATTCAATATGTCTTAAAATAAGTGACTGAGTCATAAACTAGAAAGTGTTTACAGAGGTCAAGAGAGAAGGCCGTGTTTCCATAAACATCTACAGGACCGAAACCGCAGCTATCCTCATCTGGTCGCCTTCAGAAGGAATGCAGGTTAAACAAACTGCTGCTTTTTTCTGATCCAAACATCAGGTCCATCTTTTATACTGTCCATGCCTGTAAGTGATGGTTGGGTCCACTAAGACGTAAGAGCGTCTTAGTGGACCCAGAAAGAGCGTTTAAATTTCTAACTGAGCTCAACACTGACTGCTCTCATCCCCTCAAAGTGTAGATTTTAAAGGTTAACTAGATTTGTTTTGAACAATTTGAGAATAAAGATAACAAAGCACTTTTGATATCAATCTAAAGTTCCATTTCATGATATCAGTGTTTAATATTTTATTTGTTAAAAAAAATATATATAATCCTATATCTGAAAACAGTGTGTGTACTCCTGCTACTACTTGAAAATTCATATTTTTTGTTACCTTCAGTAGGTACCTGAACAGCAACACAGCCTCCTGGGGACCAGAGATAGAGCTTGGTGCTGCCAGTACACAGTGCCAACCGGGGACGACAGGGGTCCCACTGAAAGCATCGTACAGCTGATGTCTGCTCCAGCACAGCCTCCAGGCTCATCTTCTGCATGCCCCACACCCAAACAGCACTGGCCATATTGTCTGCAGTGGGAAAAAAAATCCGATACACATTCAAAGCCAATCTCGGAGCCAATACTAGTGTCATAACAAAAGTAAGCTAACAAAAAAGGCTGGTGTTTTGTAGTTGTTATTAATTAACAGCTGCAGTTAAAAGTTCACACACATCGGTCACAGGCATGAATGTCAAATCAAATCTGACACTAAGCAATTTCTTTTGAACCCATTGGGTCAAATTTATAAATACAGGGTCAAAAATATACACAAAGCACATTAAGGATTTAGTTAAATGTCCCTTTTGCTTTTGGTATCACTCAGCATAATTCTGGGTGGATATTTGAATTGATGGAGTTACAATGGTTAGCTTCCTGACTTTTAAACTTAGGTTCTGTGTTTTCAGTAGATTTGAATTCAAATCAACTTCCTCTCAGCTGAGAGCGACAGCTGTTTGTTTTTTTGAAGACCTTGGCAAAGCAGCTACACGTTCCAATAACTTGTACCTGTATAGTTGTTTGAACTGATGACACTGGAGTTCTTTAGAAATATTGACTTGTGCAATCTGTTTCTCAGTTCTGCACTGAACTCTTGGCTTTGACGTTAAGAGGCATTCTGGGACTTTCAGCACTACAGAATTAAGACCCTAAGTGGGCGTAGATTATGTTGTGCAATCATTTAGGTCAAGATAAAAAGCAGTCCATAGAAATTATTCAAAGGCCAGTATTGAGAAGACATTCACGTTCATGATGACTGTAAAGTGCTCTGGGTTTAACAAGGAGGTGAAAGAGAAAAGTTGTGAAGTCTTACCATTTTTGGTGGCTAGATAGCGACTGTCTGAGCTGAATGCCAAAGCAGAGATGCCAATCTTGGGGTTGGCTCGGTCTGGGTCTGGTTTGACCACAGGAATTTGGACCGGCAGTGAGCATATCTCATCTAGATGAGGCAACAACCAAGTGTTTGTAAGGAGACAAAACTGGTTACTTGACCTCAGTAATTTTAGTCAAATATCACTTTAAAGATGAATACTGCTTACATACATTTGCTCTGCGTGTTGAAGAGTGAAGTGCCGGCAGTGATGTTGTGCAGAGACATGTCGTCAGTGCCAACAGCTGGCCTTCTCTCTACCTCTTTATACACGGTCTACAACCACAACAAGAAGTAAATAAATGCTAAACAAACAAAGCCTTCCAGGCTCATCGAAAAGGCTGAATACTCACAGCTTTTGTGTTGTCAACTGTCGCAGGGTGCTCAAACTGTGCGATTTTCTTCCACGTAATATGATTGATGATGCGCACCTGACACAGAGGTATAAATGTCTTACTTTTAATAATACTGAAAATTGCACACAACACATTCTGCTCAAGATAAAAATACATCTGAAGCAATTCACTATTTGCAGAAAAGAAAAAAATGTTTTTTAAATGAGAGTTGCAGGAATTGTGCACATCAATGTCTGTTTATGGGTCTTAATGAGAAATACCACATGTGAAAAAAGTTATGAAGCCTTTTTGTGACTCCTGATGGACTTGCATATAATTTGTGGTATGAAAGACTTCAAGTTTAACAAGAGCACAGCTGAGCGGGTGCCAACGCTCGGCTGTTTTGGATTTGTAACAGGGGTTAAGGGGGAGGGGTGGGTCAAAGTGCTGTTTTAGTAAAGTCAGTGAAGAAGTGTGTGAAGTGACATTTGAAGCTGTACGAGATTATTAGTAGATGCATCTATGGTATGAATTTGAACATCCTAGGTCACATGGTTCGAGTTACGGCCAGTGTTAAAGTTTTTGTGGAACAGACGCTGCCGCCAAGGCTAAACAGTCAAAACAGCCGAGCTAAAAATGGGAGAGGGTTAAAAAAAAAAACAAAATAAAAAAAACTGGCGATCATCAGGAAAGAAGCAATTTTTTTTTTTGGCACTGTCCATACTTTTTCATCATAGCTGCCAACTGCAAGGAACTGGCTGCTGGGACTCCAGGACAC
Source organism: Cichlasoma orientale (assembly GCA_034780415.1). NCBI lineage: Eukaryota > Metazoa > Chordata > Actinopteri > Cichliformes > Cichlidae > Cichlasoma > Cichlasoma orientale. The sequence continues at coordinate 658,493 of JAVDPK010002069.1, forward strand.
TGACTTGACACCCAGCGACCACTCATAGGCACTGTAGGTTGACAGCAACCGGCCATCCAAAGAGTACAGCAACACCTTATACTGTGTGGAGGACACACACACACACACACACCAACATTAGTAATGGTTATTTTATTCTGTTGCAAGCACTTATGTGCAAAAGTAAAAAAACCAAAATCAAAACATAGATACGCAGGTTGCAGATACATGTCAGTGCGCTTTATTGTTAAATTTAAGAACATTTTCTTATGCTTGAATCCGCTTCGACTTATGCATTGCAAATATCTAAGTTTGTTATGCTGTGTGTGTGAACTACAGGCTATCTTGTATTATCAGTTTGTGATTTTGTTTTTTTACAGTTTCCTATATTGTTAGACTCTTGTACCCTGAGGGGTCAGGACAAATGTGTCGTATCCTGCATCAAACACGCCTCAAAATTTAAAGTGTAGAAAATGCCGTTTTTTAATTTAATGTTGACTTTTTGCTTACTGTCTTCCTAAATTAGAGTTTTTAACTATAAACTGATCATTCTTGCAAAGGTTCAACCTTACAAGCTGATCTACTGGAGCCAGGCCCAAGTTTAAGTGAGATAAGCAATCTATGACATTATACTGGTGGATCTTTAGTGTACAAGGTAAATTGAGTAACCTCTAGACAGCTGTCCCATACTGCTAGTACACAGCCATTTGGAGACCACTCCAATCCCACCAGGTCCTGTGTCTCAGTCTCAAAATGCTGTGGAAAAAAGTGACATTAAATGAAATGAAGACATTCACAGAAAAACAGAAATATCTTAACCTTAATTCTTCCTCAAATCTAGGACAACATAAAAGGACAAAAAGAAAATCATTAGAAGAACAAAAGCTACTTTCAGCTGCTCCCTTATTCACAAGGGCCTACTACAGTGAGTAGCAAATTTGGCAGTTTTTTCCCCACCGGATGCCCTTCCTGATTTATGTCTCCTCCCAGGGTCAAACCAGGAATCTTTTGCTTGTTGGGTGAATGTGTAAACCACTACATTAATAAATAGAAATCAATAAATACTGATGTTGGTTCATTTTTAGTCTCCAGCTATGTCATGGAGACTCTCACAATCAAACTAGTAATAATAAATTACACAAATACCATAAATTCAATTCTGTCTTTTAAATTGCATTCATTTTTTCTTGGTCTTCTTTTATTTGTGTGTGCCCTTTTAGCTGCAAATTATATATATAACAATAAAAGGTGTTCATAATATTTGGTTAGTAAGTGTATATCTTTTTGGCAATCTAAATTAAAGGTCTCTTCCGCTGTCTTACTCAAATCTTAAGTGCATTTAAATGGCCATAAAACCAAAATGAAATGTTATGTTTTACTTACCCTGAGTAAATGCCAGTCGTCACACACAAATATACTAACAAAGTCTTTGCAGTCACGGCGTTCGGCCAAGGCCATATAGCACCCATCTCTGCTGAAATCTATACCTGTGGACATACAAATGTTTTCTATGGAAGATGAACAGGGAATTTGCAGCGCCCAGAAATAAAGTTAAATGAAATGTGGAAAACAACTCTAAAATACCAGTTTATGTTCCTTTGACTGCTCACTATCAAAAGAGACAGTATAGCCCATATAATTAACAATTTAGCACCACTGACACATACAGTAATGGCTTTTCCATCATAATTAACAGCTGATTTGTAAGATAGTAATATAGCACAGTTAGTCACAACAGCAGAATAACAGAAACAATTTAAAAAGAATTTCATCTTTCATCAAAACATGTTCAGGTAAAGGCTAGGAAATAAAGACAACTGTACATTCTGATCATAGACTACATGGCCTAATTTGTTTTTCATTATTTAATTCTTTGGCACCATCATGTCTGGTATGCAAATATCATGGCAATATTATTTATACGACAGTGCTGAAGATACACAGGTTGCAGAGGGGCATGGTGTTACATGTGGAAAATGGGGAGAGTCAGAGACAATCATTTTTCCACTAGTTGTTGACAGGCCTGTTATGAAAAGCATGCCCCATTTACTGAAGAGAGGCACAGCTGTCAGCAGAGAGGACCATAGTTTTGGACTCATATCCTTGGGTGGTGCCACAAGGTAAAGAACAGCATGTGATTCATGGGGAATGCCAAGGCATTCAGACTGCTGGCAATGTCCTCAGGTACTCTGGTAGTACGCATACACTCATATCATTTTCATACTCACCCTTCTGACATGCTTTGGGATACTTGATGTAAGATACAGCTTTAGTGCACAGTGACCAGACGGTGATTCTCAGCTGTAACCACAATAGAGAAAAGAAAGTAAAGGAAAGAAGATATTATCTTCAAGTTAAATAATGACAAACATCATTCTGCCAGGCAACAGAAAGGATGTAAATACATCCATCCCTTTAACTGCAATGACACATTTAATCTGTTTGGTCTCCAATAAGAAAATTAAGTGATAAGTTATGCTTTCATTTATTAAGTGTAACATGTATATGGCTACCTCACATTAATATGAGGTCAGTCAACCCTAACATTAGCCTACACCTAAAGATCAGCTATGCAAATCTAGACTATATTTCCCATCATGCACTTTAACAGCTGTGGAAAGACCGTCTTAGGTCTTTGGAGGGGCAGATCTCTGTGAGAGTTTGAGACACTGACATAGAATCAATCTATCATTAGATGATGGCCTGGAAAGGCCAAGTGTGTGGAGTGTTGTCAATCGGTGTGCTTCCACAGGGAATGACCACATACAATTAAGAGCTGCAGCCACCGAGAGGGACCAAAAGGGGTTACCCTGTTTAAATTAAGACTTGAGCACATAAAATTAACAGATACAAAACAACATCTCAACACATAGCAGGAATAGGACCAGTTAATTTAGTAGCCAAGCTGTAATGTTAGACATGTTTGCTACAAGTGTGACAAATTGACAGCAAGTTGTGTGCATAGCCACAAATGAGAGGAAGCTATATGACCACAAGCCGGCATAACAAAGAGACCACATGTGTTAATTCTGCGTTTTGACACCACTTAAATACCCAGCAGCCTCACTAGAGCAAGATTCATGCCAACAAAAGCAAGTGGCCAACCATGACAGATATCCTCACACAAGGAGTGTGACATGCAGTATCTTGACCTTTAAAAAAAGGAGCACCAGGAAGTCCCTTTGGACACTGTTACAGAATCTGTGGTTTGTACAGCCTATGTGTTAAGGTGTTCACAAGTTGATTTGTGAAGTTAGATTCAGTAGCAGAACTCAGTCATGTTGACAATTTTATCCATGTCCACTATGGTGCAATGTACCAATGCAACAACAAATCTGTAAATCTCCTGGATCCTACAAGTGAGTTTCGTGATATTTCTTCAATGTAAAGTTTAGGAGCTGAGCAGGAAGTGCAGATGAATCCCTGTTTATGTTGCACCTTGAGTTTTTACACAAAAAATATGACTTTAGAATCCTCCATTAAAACTGAAAAAGAAAAAAGAAATTCCTTTTTCAGATCTTTTTGCCCAGCTGTATTTATAGAGTTAAATTTGTTTAAACAGAAATGACAAAATTATATGTTGAGCAAAATTATGAATTACAGTTTTAGCCATTATGGATCATGGCACAGAACGGCATATTAATTTCATATTCTATTGTTACTCTGCATTGAAACTGCAAGGACTTATTCGTAAAGTTTAAGGTTTTTAAAGTAAAACATTTTTACACTGGAAATTAATAGTTTCATCACAGTCAGATAATCTGGATAGAAATAATAGCAATAAGTTATTCTTCAAATAATACTGTATTTTTGGCAGTAAAAGGTTGGTTACTCTTAAAGCTGTAATTTACATTTGAGAATGGGCAGAGTTAAAACTCGTGAAGTCAGAAGGCTTTCATCAGAATCTCCAGACAGATATTTGAACCCGCCCAAGTCTGTCACCTGACTGGACTGAAGTGTTGACCCGCGTGTTTGGTCAAGACATCCAGCTGTGTAAGCCCTGTAATAACACCACACTGCACGCTTCCTGGACATCCCCCTCAGACATGGTGCTATGGGAACCAATACCAACAGTGCTCAAACACAAACAGACTTACACTTCTTAGATAGCCTGAATCCACCACATAAGGGGTGCTGGGAGATCAAGACCCAAACGCAGTGTAATTTTAAACTTGCTGGAGGAAGGTTAGCACAAGGAAAATAGGTGAGAAATACTTTTCCATGTAGAGTGAGACTCTTATGTGGTAAAATTACCCTTTAGATGAAGTATCCTCAGCAGAGGTGAACAGAAACTCAGGACTGGGGGCTTGGGACTCAGGAGTGGTGCATAAAGACAAAACTACTAAAACAGCTGCTGTTTATTAATCAGCGTAAAATGTTTTTTTAAAAAGCCCCAGGAGAATATGCTAAAAAGGTTATTATGATAAGGCAATTTCTACCACTAAATCCATGTAATATTTATTAGCAGGTAAAAACAAATAAACAAACAAAAACAGAATTGGGGATCTTCCCATCAGGACAACCTGTGGGCAATATGATAACTAAAGGAATGTGAATACTACAGTTACTGACAGCAATCTGGAATAAAACTTACCCATCAGCCATTCTTGTTGCGCGCCTAAGCGAGTGTGAGAGAATGGCTGAGTGCATTTGATGCCATATAGGCCTATCTGTCAGCAGAGGATTAGCTTGTAGGCATTCCACGTAGGAAGCTATCTCAAACCAATATAGCCTATTGCTCCTGTTACAGCCTCATGATGCTACCAAGGAACAGGACCCTTTCATGGCCCACATAAGGCATGGGTGAGCTATTGTCCCCTGCTGCAGTGCATAGGCTCCCTACATTTACAGTTCAGTCCAGTAGCATTGTTGGCAACAGTGCCACATTGCTGCCAACAATGCTACACGTTAGCAGGGCTCCAGCTGTACCGGTAAAGAATTCGAAGGCTAATCTGATCCCAACAATGTAAAAACCATTAGACAAGTCAAGCTCAGCAATGTCCTTGGCTGGAGTTTTTCCACCCTCAGTTAGTAAAGGAGGATTAACGTGGATGTGTGAGTGGCATTTTGTGAGGTCCTAAGATAAATGAATGGAATTCAAACAGGAGACGAGTTCCGTGAAGTCTCACAATACATGGGTTAAGTTTTAGCAATGTGACTTTCTATTACATCTCTGGCAGCTGTTTTTAAAACAAAAAGCAAAGTAGCTGAAAGCCAATGCATCTTGAAGCCTTTAAGGTTCTTCATTTCACAACATTATTAGCAGGCATAATAGTGGTTCTCACTCCAAGTCTGTCTTGGGCTTCTTCTAAAGCCGTTGTTAGCACTAGACAGACCATATTGTCACTTTAGTACAGCCACAACGACAACTGTGATGTAGAAATTTGATATTTTGATATTCCAGTTTGCTTAAAGAAAACCGCACTAAGACAGCCAGACAAACACAGACACAACTAAGCAGATTTATTGATACACAGACAGACAAACAGATACACAGAGGAATGATCCACGCCACAGGCAGCTGTCCCTAAACAAGTTAATATAGCAGGCTGTTTATGAGTGAGTTGAAATTTAAGCCTGACACGAACACCCGTCTGGCACAGCCTTAATGAAATCTTGGGTTGGGGTGAAGGTAAGTTCAGTGGGCTCTCTGGCAATGGTATGACAAATTCCTAATATTCCTCTGTTAAATAAATTGATTTTTAAATGTGCACCACAAAAGGATGCTCAGTAAGCAGTAATTAAACCTACTTACATTTAGACAATTCAAAGAGAATTGAGTAACTGCAGGTTTATGAATGAATAATTGCAAAGATGAAATGTTTATATGAGCAAAATTATACACTAATGACTTAAAAAAATATCTGGTTTTCTGTCAGTGATTAAATCACGGTGTTACCTCAGCAGAACGTTTACACAATAACCATATTCAGCCACAGCTTCACCTGTCACAGCAGCTGCAATTGTGCACACAACAGTGGCACTGTAAACTGTCTGACATTGGCCTTTTAAATTGAGTAATGACTATTAATGTAGCACATAAAGTATCATATCACCTCTCCTTTCCACAGTACATGCAGAGCATTTTCCTCAACTGGCAGAGCATGGCGATGGATAAACATGGCATCTGTTTGCCTTGCAGCTCGACTGCAAGGCAAACAGATGCAGTTTTGAATGGTCAATGTTTACTGGCCATTCAAAACTGCTCACACGTGTTCAGAGCTGTTCAGCAGAAGTATTGATTTAGAATGATTTCTTCAGCAAGCTATAACATTAATTTATTGATTTGCCATTCTCAGACTGAGCTAACATCGGATAAACCACGTAGCAACTTTCAGCCTTAGTGGTTCTACTCCTCACTACACAACGTACACACAGTAACACAGCAATGGCACAAAGCTGCCATATGAGGAATAGGCATGGCATTAGGACAAACTTGAGGTTCAGTGTGCTTTGCCCAATTTCAACATGAAAAGAGGCAGGGACTGAACTGCTGAGCATGTTGGACAGCCTCCTGTACCACCTGGTCCACAGCAATCCCAGTGACAATATCGATACAGGAGAACATATTTCAATAAACTTTTTGATGGGTGGGAACTGAAAATAACAGCTGCATTCAAATCCTGCACTGATCACATCAATTGTCTCAGTAGCTTCATCCCGTTCTTATTCACTCTTGGAACAGACTGGATGGCTTCTCGTGAGTGCAAATTGATTTTAAGGGCGGGAAGTTGCATGGTGTTAGATGAGGCGAATAGGGAATGTGTTCAAGCACTGCAGTGAGAGTGCTGTTTTCTTTGTCCTCATGAAGGATGCAACCTTTTCCTTCTTTTCTCCAACAATTGCGTTCAAGGTTTCTAGAACATGTTTGCAGCGCTTGCATATTAAAGGGGAAAGGTGAATAAAAGGAAATTACAACATTAGTCTAATTTTCTGATAGCCACACATCACAAGTTAATGAAAAAAGCAAATGTGTAGTTAAGTAATCAAAGGAAATGGAAACTAAGCATCAAAACAGTAAGCAGATCATTTGTCCGTTAATCAATAATCATCACAGCAAGGCACTGACAGCAAGCAATTTAAATGAGGTTATGCGGAATGTGTTCACAATTCAACTGACACGGAAAATGAGAACTCTTTATACTGACCATTCAAAACTGCTCACACACGTGCTCAAACACAAGATGACTGCACTCAGATTGTTTATTAACTAAGCTGTACGCAAACGCCATCGCTCTTTAGGGAAGAAAACTGCATTCCTTTCAAATTCTATTCCTTTTTTAAAAAAATATTTATTCATTAATAAGATTCACATAACAAACAAAGCAGACATACCACAGACACTTGCACTCCCTGCACTCTAACTCCAGACAAGACACAGTTGTGTATTAGACCACAACACCTGTCAAATGATTCCTGGAATCAGGTTCAGTGTTGCAGACGTGGCCCACCGCAGTGCCTCCGTCATATTCCACAAGGCCACAAGGATAGCTGCTAAATCAACACCCCTTACAGCATGTGCTTACTATGGAGAGTATATAAAAGAGGAATTGGGAGGCACAGATAATTTCTGTACTTAGTTTTATATACTTGCAAAAACTAACTCAGCATCTCCTCAGTTTGCATTTGGTGGTTGGACTGTAAACTATACAGGTTACTTTACATTTCAGATATTTAAAATAATGAAATGAAACGTGAAAGATGTCATCTTAATGACTTTTTCCTGTACTCGTCCCTTACAAGATTAAGCTATTTCTGGTGCCAAATATGTACTCCTGTCATGAAAGGAGGTCATTTTTGTGGAGTGAAAGAATATCTACCAGTCACACAACCACTGATTTTAAGTGGAGAAAAAAAAAATCTAACTGCAGCATGCAGTATTTCCAGATACTATGCATTGTTGTATCTGGTGTGTCCAAAGGTTTACAGGATGCACCGCAATCAGCTGCAAGTGAACAACTAATAGTCAAACAAAACATCACAGATGGAAATCTTCATCATTTTGGTTGGGTTGTATTTTATAAGATGGACATATTCTTGCTTGGCTATTTTTTGGACACTGCTTGTAAAAGTAAATAAATAAATGCCAGGACCCAGCAGAACACTCCACTGTGATATAATGATTAATATTATTTATTTAACCCATCAGAGGTTTAAAATTGCTCCTGATCAGTATGTTGCTTTTCTGGTTTGGCTGCTTTCATTTTTATTCCATCCATGTTGTTAAGTTTACAGTTGCTGTATTTTTATGACCAGTAGAATGTTATTAAACAGACTTGCTGTCAAACAAAATACCAGACTGCCATCGGAAGGGCGCATACACATTACACCCATGCTCCAGAGGTACTTGAAGCCCATGTATGACAGGACGCTAACAGGAGGGTGGCTATGAAATCAGGCTGAATACATGTAGCAGGTGGGGGTGTAGGGGGCAGTCAAGAAAGGCTCTGGTGACTGGCTATTTTCAGGTCCCCCTTCCTTGCAGGCCAGCAACAGTTGAAACCAGACAAGCATAAAACACACTTCCATGTGCATCAATGCACACACACACACATACACAAACCAACTTCACACTTACATGGAACTCAGTGGTGTTGAGAACGTGACGTCCATCTGGACTCCAGCGTGAGGAGACTAGTCCTATTGAACCCTCATCAATCTTACAGTGCCAGTCCGGCTGTTCAAGAGACCACACCTGAAGAAAAAGTCAGGGGGAAGACAGAACGACAGCAGGACAGCAATCAGCAATTACTCATGACAGCTTTAATACGCATCCTATAACTTTTTCAGTTTGATTGCAAACAGTAAGAAACACTTAAGCATCAGGCACCATGAAAGACTGGTGCTGGATACCCTTTCAAAGGTAAGCTACTTGGGCTATGATGTGCATGGAACTGACATCACTATCTAACAATAATTACTGCAATTCTGTTACTTTAAACCAAAAAATAAAAATAATTCTAAAGTAGGATATCTTTTTTTTTTCCACCATAAATGTGAATTTCCAATCATCATTTTAGGATGATAAAAATTATATTTCTGATCATTCTAAAATAAAGAAGAAAAAAAGGCACAGTAGAAATAAACAGCATTGTTCTCAATCATCAAATGAAATGTGCTGCATGTGCACAGGAAACATAAGATAATGTAAAAGAATGTTGACAGTTATTGTACTTTTGGGCTCTGTTAAATGAGGAGTTTCATTGAAAGCAGCAGCCGCTGAGTCTCAGATTTCTACATCTAATGTCTGCATGTTTGATTATGTGGCTGGGACTTCAAAAAATATTATAGTACAAAGTACAAACTCAAAACACTTCAACTAAAGATATGGAGCTTTTTTTTTTTCCAAGGAGCATTTCTGCATTTGATTATATAGTTTCTAAATCTTGGAACGTGGTAAATTATTGGCATTATTGGTCTATTAATAGTTTGATTAAATACAGTCTGTGCAAATAAAATCCATACAGATTTAATCATTTTAGTATTCTGTTAAACACTTTATTATTAAAAAGAATTTTTAATTCTTCATATAACCACGAACAGTATTAAGCTAGCAGATTAATCACCTTTATTCACACCAGAGAAATGGTCAAATATACACATTACACCTCTCTCAACCTACCTGTACTAATCCTCTCTTGTACATAGCACACAGAATAAAAAGAGAGTCAGATGACCACTCCATATGGGATATTTGGTCCAGGCAGGTGTACAGGTGCAGGATCTGCAAGGTGCTGACATCTCGCACCACCAATCTGTACTGCACACATGAAGCCTGAGGAGTTCAGCCAAAGAAAAAAATCAGAAAGGAAATGGCCTATTTCCATCTTATCCATGTGGAAATGGTAACCTAATAAAAATAATAATAAAAATTGAAACGATTTATTTCTGTTGAAAACCATTAAAATACTACTACTACTACTAATAATAATAATAATAATAGTAATACACTTTGCATTATTCAACCACTTACCAAATACTTTCCATCCGGGGACACTTTACAAAGCTGGTTGGACTGCTTGAAGACCTCAGAGAAATTCATCTTATAATCACAATTGTGCTCTCACAGCTGCAAGAGATTTAGAGTTTTACCACTCATTCCAACTCACGTAGTTTGCAGGTATTAACACGTGATGGCGCTATAGGCCCAACTAAAAACTAAACGCCAGGGATGCAAATACAGAGAAAAAAATGTTTTCTATAACTAAAGAACTCGATTTAAGGGGAAACTACTTAGCTGCTTAAAACGGACTTAGTCCTTTTCAGAACCGATCATCAGCACAAACAAAGAAGTAGTGATAGTTAGCTTAGTTTAGCTTAGCAAACTATTAACAACTGGAGCAAACGACGAGTGAAGCAAGTCTATAAAAATGTGTTTCACTCTTGTTGCTACCAAATTATTTAGCCATTGGATAAGGAGAAGTAAGCAGTACATACTAACGGTAAAGTTAGCTGTCACTGAGCTCTCTCAAAGCTAGCATAATGCTAGTCGCAACGAAGCACACATGTTAGCTAAGCGTACAAAGATGCCCGTTCAAAGCAAACACTTACTTCTCGCGTTAATTATGTTGGTTTTCCTGACTAAACGATTAACTTAAAAGGTTCAAGAAAGCCATCAGAAAAGTTTTTTCTGCACATGACTGCCTTGGGGTACAAACACTGTTGATTCAATTCCTGCTGGTTTGTTTGTGCGAACGCATGACGACATACCGGTGTTGTCCAATCAGCGTCTGTTGTTAGCGTTTTATCGCCTTCTGGGAAATGTAGTTCATCGCTGTGTTTTGTCTTGTTTTCTACGCGCTTGTCAGTGTGTGTGTGTGTGTGTGTGTGTGTGTGTGTGTGTGTGTGTGTGTGTGTGTGTGTGTGTGTGTGTGTGTGTGTACCAAATTAATGCAAACCCATAAGCAACATCTTTCCATCACAGGGTTATGAGCTTGTAATTTTTCCAGTGTATTTTAGAATTTGACTCATTTTTAATTTCTTTCATTGCCTTAACTCTGTCCCCATCATGTTTGTTTCATTCTTAATTATATTCCACTGGTTATGTTATATACATACAAACGTATCTTGATGTATAAATAAAAAGCAATTCAATTCATGATTATTCCCCACCGGCATCATCCCCTTGTTGAGCCAAAGTTTTCCCGCTTATGTGCGGCTAAACCGCGCTACCGCCTCCCTGTTCTCCCAGCGCAAGAAACGCTTCACCTCCTCCTCGGTCACCCTCAGCCAAGATCACACTTCTCTGAAGAGCATGCAAATCAGTTTTCCTCTTGTTTCCGGTTAATATTGCTTCTCAGAAAAGTCAATCAACTCCAGTCATTGTTATCAACCTAAGTCGATCGATTTTTTTCCTTTTTTTTTTCTTTTTTGCTATTTTTTTATGGAGGGTCACTCTCTCGGCACGTTCGTTAATAAACAGACAGCTGCTGGACGCAATATATTTCCTGGGTGTTTGGACTGGATTAAGAATAAACTTCAGGTAGGCCCACGTCTATTAATGCTTAAACATTACAATGGCGATCTGGATTTTATTTGTCCGTACTTTTCTTCCAAAATGTGACAAATGAGAAATAGGCTGCGTTTTACAACGATTTTATTCACATGACAGCCGAGATTTCTTGAGAAATGCCAAAGGAAGGGTACGACTACTAAAATGGAAAAAAATCAAATCAAATCCATAGTCTGTATTAAAGCCTTTTGCGGTATTTTGTTAATCAAGGTCGTGGATTGGATAGCCTAATGGTCTGTTTTACATGTCTGGTTCTTAGGGCTATAGCCTATACAGATAATAGGCCCGCTAACAGTAGATTATTAAATCTACATTTAATAATTTGCCTTCTGAACAAGCCTTAGCTTATAGCTTATAGATAGACATAGTCCATGCACAATGTATAGCCTATGTTGTTATATTTATTGCTATATTTGCTATATTTTTATTTGAGTAACCTACTTATACTTTTGTGTGTGTGTGTGGTTTTTTTTCTTTGTTTTTTTTTTTTTATAAATTTCAAGGTAAAAAAAAGGAGGGGGGCGACACCCAAATACGGCATCAACCAAAACACCATGAATCCTAAATATTTCGCTTGGGCCTAAGGAGGATCGAATCTAGGAACCTATATATTTTTTTAATTATTTATTTTCAATTGGGACTTTTTTATATATATAAAGTGGCCCTCGGGAAGACACTGTGCGTGTATGTGGTGTTGTCATGGGTGCTGTAACCCGGGAGTGGCGACACAAAATAGAGACAGGTGAATATCAGAGGCACAATGTCACATTTAAAACGATGGCGACATTTAAAAAAGTACTAGCAGTGCTTTATTGAAATAACACGGAAATATTTCTTAATGTGGTAGCATAGAACGCTTCAAGTTCCTTCAATGGACATCTATCTATCTATCTATCTATCTATCTATCTATCTATCTATCTATCTATCTATCTATCTATCTATCTATCTA
>JAVDPK010002069.1:684873-695975 GCA_034780415.1 Cichlasoma orientale
GGTTGGTTTGCAATATCAATTGACTGTAACCCCCCCCCCCCCCCCAATATTATGCCATGACTTTGTAAACTTGATCACACAGGAGCCTTTTGGTGTGAATTTATGTGCATTTTTATCCAAGACACACAATTGATTAATGCATACATGAACTACTAATACAGATAATACATTAATACAAATACTTTTTTTAAATTTACTGCAGTAAATCAAAAACTCTCTAATGGCACACAGACAAAAGGAAATACAGCATGTACTTTAAAATCAAAAGAAAATGAACACGTCACTGTCAGGGCTAGACTCGGGGGGATGATTGTGGGAAATCCATCGAGCTCAGTGGCCGAAAGCACCGCTTGCAAAACTTGTTTACAAAGTTGGAAAGAATATTGTGAGCAATAATAATCTATCACAAAATGAGTAGATTAAAACATTTACTCATAAAATTGGTGAGTAAAAAGTAAGTTTGGCCAAAAGATTTCTTATCATTTTCTAACAGGATCACAGGAAGGGGCTGAAGTCTTGTGTCACTGAGAAGCGTCTGTAGAAACAGAAGCTTGCCTTAGTTAGCCTTCGCTTCTTTGACATTTGCTCCTAGAGATTAATTAATTAATCAGTATCAATTACATCTTCTGAGAAGCAAAAAAAGAAAGAAAATCTCTCTGTTGCTCAGCAAAAAATGAGACCACCATTCATCCGAACAACTCCAAACACAGCAGTACACCTTCTTTGGTCCCTGCCAAATTTCTTGCAGATTGGATGAACAATTATAAAGAAGAGCAAAGAACAGGCAGACGTGTAGAAAGAGATTTCTTCATTCATTTGTTAGATTAAGAAATTGTATTCATATAATCTAATCTTTATGTAATCTTTTTTTTTGCCCTTCTGCCCATTCCTAATTTCCTTTTTTCACTCACCACAAGTTTTGTTCCAGCTCAGCAACAAAGGAAATGATCACATTTTGGCATGTCCTCCCTCTCTTCTCTGTGGTTATTTTTTTTGTGTTGTGAAACAAAGCCCAACTTGTCCATCACTCAGCATCTCTTGTCTGTACAAGGAGAGACGCATAGAAGACTGTAGTTCTTTTAATAGCACTCCACTTCTGACACCAACATGGGAAGTTAAATTTGTGCATGCACGCGCGTGCGTGCGTGTGTGTGTGTGTGTCCTGCAAGTGCACACTAGTCTGTGGATGAATTCAGAGCTTTCTGTGGAATCCAGGAAAATGAAATACAGAAAATGTAACTTAGGGGGGAAAAACTCACAAACACATTAATTTCCTGTTTATTTTTGGCTTCTGTAATGCAGCGATTGATTCAGCTTTGCACAGTAAAGCGATGCCATATCCTGAGAGTTAACGTTTTATTTTTATTTTTTTTCTTATAAATTTGTTACTATACTCTCAAATAATTATGGGCAACACGCTGTCATATAATTGTCACGTAACTGGCTGGGTTCGAGCGTGTCCGTTCATCAGTCTCTCTCTCGCGCTCTCTTATTCCTTCTCTCCATTTTTCTATTTCTTTTTGCTTTCTATAATCTATAAAATGCAAGGAGGCAATTCCACGTGGACCTTTTTTTTAATTCAGCAACGCAAATCTCGAGTTTCGTGTGCTGCAGTTACGTCATGCAGTACGCTTTTGGATTTCACGCTCATTCTAGCAAGTCCACACAGGAAAGAACAGCCTTTCTAGTTTTGTTCCTGGCAGGTCGTAGTTTGATCACGACAGGAAAGATTTTTAAGATTTTGTGATTGTGTCGGGGCATGTTTGGGCCATTTCATTCCTTGTGATGTCTTCGGGTGCATCTGTAATGGCATTTCCACACATTCATGCAAATGTGCATGTATGTGCATGTGGAAATGCTTGTAAACTGAAGACTTTGCTTCAGCATATTTTCATTTCATTTTAACTCGATGACTAATAAGTTTCCTATATCAAACTTTTTTTTTTTTTTACTGTTGTTCAGTCGTAGTCATATTTGTATTAGCTTGTATACACTTGTAGACATATTTTTTCCAGTTTGTCCTTTTGAACTTACACTTTCTCTCTATCATCTGCAGCATCTCACATTACTACCCACAAACCCAGTCTGTTGTGCAATTATCATTTATTCATGCTAATAACACAACATTTACCTTTACAACACGGACTAAAATTTACTGCTGACTGGCCCATATATTTTCCTTTTCCATTCATCCCCTCCTGCTCTTCATTTGACAACATTTATTCCCCAGTCATGGTTTTATGTGGTAATTACAGTGTGCTGTGTTCACAACACACTCATTTATCATCATATTATCACCCAGCTCTTTATTTGTCCACCTTGTATTTTGTCTTTTAGAGTCTTCTTTTTGTCTGCTGATAGATGACTTAACAGCTTAAATTGTATGTTATTTCATTGTAAAACAACAGTACCGCCTCCTGAAAGATTACTTTTGTTATGACACTACTGCTAATGCAACATTTAAGGATGGAAAAAAAATCCCACCGTTTTCTCTAATGAGGTTTATGTAAAACTATTCTTGAGAGCTTGAGAAGAAAGTCACTGCAGCAAGTCCCCACCCCAATTCCCATTCATCCTGTAAGTTCAGATCACTGATTTGAAACGTCACTGTGTTGCGTTCTTTTTCTACCCAGTACTCTCCCTTGCTGAAGAAGCTCTACTGTCAGATTGCCAAAACCTGTCCAATCCAGATCAAGCTGTCCTCCTCTCCTCCACATGGCAGCATCATCAGAGCCATGCCCGTCTATAAGAAGGCGGAGCACGTCACCGAAGTGGTCAAACGGTGCCCCAACCACGAACTGGGACGAGACTTCAATGATGGTACGATCTGCTGGACTGTTCTTTTGACCATAACTGATTATACATGCACATTTTGTAGACATTTTATAAAGTGTTTGGCCAATCCAAGCTTGCATGGAGAGTGTGAGAATGAGCATGTAAAATGCAAGTAACAGAGAGCAACAGAATACTGAATGCAGCTCGCTTACCAGCCACAGGTGTCATTTATAACATTGGTTTTCTGGACGTTATGCTACACAAGCATTTTGTGCAATAAACACTGTCTGCCCAGTTTGTTTGTTTTTTTCACTTAAATTAACCAGTTATCTTTCATATTCATCTCCTCAGGTCAAGCAGCTCCAGCCAGTCACCTGATCCGAGTGGAGGGGAATAACCTCAGCCAGTATGTGGATGATCCTGTTACTGGCAGGCAGAGCGTCATTGTTCCCTATGAGGCTCCACAGGTTGGTGGTACAAGAGCTGCTGCTGGTCATAACAGCAGAGGAATACAGTGCATTGTATCCGATACACCAAGGTGCATGAGGTACCATAAGGAAATACGTAGAGAAAGACTTTGACAAAATTGAGCTGTTTGAGAAATGTGTATTGTGCAAATGTTTAGACATCTCTTTGGTGTTTGGACATCAAGCAAAGAGAAAAGACGATTAATACGATTAATCAAAGAAATAGTCAGCTTCAGTGAAGAAGTTCTTATGAGCCACGTCTATAAATAAAGATGCCAGGCATGTCCACACAAGCACGCGACTCATCATGTCTGTCGAAAAGGATAATGAAAAGTACAATTTCAAGTCAAACTCGCATCAAAATGCACTACAACATCTCCCTCTGGTGGTGAATTGGTGTTTTTGAAGAAATCACTTGCTCAATGGAAAGAACTGTCATTCATAAATCACAAATAGACATCAGCATTTAATACTGTGGCGTCCTAAACTGGCTTACAGTTTACTTTTCAGTATTAGGTATTAATCTGCTCTGATATGAGTACTTATGGTAGGAAAAGGTGCACTGATGACAGCAAACTACAATTGAAAACGAAAACCTCATTGCTTTGTGTTACAGGTGGGGACCGAGTTTACCACCATCCTGTATAATTTTATGTGCAACAGCAGCTGTGTGGGAGGCATGAATAGGAGACCTATCCTCATTATCATCACTTTGGAAACCAGGGAGTAAGGCAACAATCCATATGTCATATACAAACAGAGATATATGCTTGTCAGAGAACCTACATTCATCACTTTTTTTTAAAAAAAATGCCATAATTAGTATACTTTTTCTTTTGTGAATAATCTTTGCAGTGGTCAAGTGTTGGGCAGAAGGTCGTTTGAAGGTCGGATTTGTGCGTGTCCAGGCCGAGACCGCAAAGCTGATGAGGACCACTTCAGAGAACAGCAGGCCCTGAATGAGAGTGTGGCCAAAAATGGGAGTGCCAACAAGCGCAGTGAGTTGAATTAAACTCAATTACTTGTATGACAGTTTTGGTTCAAGCATCACTATCTTGACATCCTCATGCAACCATGCTTGGAAAATAATGGGGGGGAAATCTGTTTGGTGGCAAAACAGTTAAAATTTGCAGACTTCATTTAGCTTTGAAAGTTTCATTCATTTGTATTTTATTAATTTAGTTTTCAAATGTATGAACAATCGAGCCCCAGAGCCTCTTTCAAAGAGAAGACATAGAGTCACTAGGAGCACTGAAATCACAGATATTAAATCTTTTACAGCCCTTTGAATGCATTACTGTAATTTCATAATTATTATTAGTTCATATTTTTAATTAATGTATCTTCTTATTTGTATTTCATTCTGGTTCAGATTTTTCCCCCAAGTTAGCGTGTATTTATTATAGTATTGTGTCTATAATGTATTATGCAGTTGAATGCTGTAACATTTTTTATGTGTAATGTGGATGTGAACAACTAGGAACAAGGGCTGAAAATCAGCAATAGCTGTAAATACTGTTTCATGCTCTGTATTGGATCTATGTGAAACTGCATCGTCCCTGTTAAATAAAAATTTATAATAATAATATTAATCATTTTAATTGTTGGTGTGTATCATGCTTGGCTGTATGTTGTCCAAAGGTTTGCAAAACTTTTTGTTTCTTTTATCTGCAGACTTTAAACAGAGTCCACCAAACATTCCCAGTCCAAATATTAACATGAGGAAGAGGCGGCATGGAGAAGAAGAGGTTTACTATATTCCTGTAAGAGCTTTTCACACATGTATACCATATGTAAAATAGTAGAAGAAAAGAGATTATTTGGACTTTAAGTATTAGCTTTTTAACGTCAAGCTCACAGTTTGTGGAAATAATTTTGCCAATTTATTAAACAGCGGAAACACATGCATCATTTTTAATGGATGGATTCAGCAGTCATTGCGGGCTGTGCTGTGTTTGTGTGTAGGTTCGTGGTCGGGAGAACTTTGAGTTGCTGATGAAGATTAAAGACAGCTTGGAACTGGTGGAGCTCGTGCCACAGCAGCTGGTGGACTCCTACAGACAACAAGCACAGCAGCAGCTGCTGCAGAGACCGTGAGTCACTCCAGTACATACAGAGATATTTGGCTGCACATCCAAAAGTTGAGTTTCTTACTTTGTTAGCAGAGCCTCAGAAAAATGCACACGAAAAACCTGTGTTTACATCATCAAACTGCAAAGTTTCTCTCATCCTCAGTAACACTAGGACGAGCTCTTTCTCTAACCTC
Organism: Cichlasoma orientale; assembly: GCA_034780415.1. Lineage (NCBI taxonomy): Eukaryota > Metazoa > Chordata > Actinopteri > Cichliformes > Cichlidae > Cichlasoma > Cichlasoma orientale. The sequence goes on from JAVDPK010002069.1 coordinate 690,382, forward strand.
TGCAACATTGTTCTTTTTCCGTTAGGAGCCACGTAGCATCACCCTCCTCCTATTCTCCACTGTCCAACATGAATAAGCTGCATCCCCACGGAGGCCTCAGCAAACCACCCTCAGTCAACCAGCTGGCAGGGCAGCAGCCCCAGCAACACCACACTGCCCCCTCTTCCATGGTTCATATGGGTGAGTATCTGTGTGTGTGATATATTTTCGAGCTTACAGAGCCATTCTAGTATTTTATGCAGGGTTGCTGTTGTTTGTTTTATTGAGCACCTGTTTCTTTCCTACAGGTTCAAACATGCTCAACAGCAACCACATGCAGGCAAATGGAGAAATGAACGGTGGCCACAGCAGTCAGAATATAGTGTCTGCTTCCCACTGCAGCCCACCCCCTCTGTATAACCCTGACCCCAGCCTTGTCAGGTACCTCACCCTCCAATGACACTCCTCCTTTACTCTCCTGTAAAAAGGCCACTTGACAATCAGATGCACTTGTTTGGTTAATTGTAAACTAGTGGCATATGGATGCTTTACTTTACTTGGCCATGTTCACATAATATTTTGTCAAACAGTGTTTTAAAAAACGTTCTATTTTGCCACAAAATGTGTCAAGATTGAGCTGTTTTGTTTTTTGTTTTTTTGTACATACTGTTGTGGCTGCTTTTGTAAAGGCTTGCAATTAACAGTACAGATCTGTAAACACCCTCTGCTAGTGCCATAGCGAAAGCCCACTGGAGAGTTGGTAGCATGGAAAAAATGTGTATACAGAGTACAGTTAAAGTGGAAAAGAGCGATAAGTAGAAAGGTGAAGTCAGTAATATTTAAGGTAAAAGTTCAAAGAGCATCTGGGGTTGTTTCTTGTTTTGTTTTGTTTCTTCAGTTTTGGCCACTATAATATCAAAACTGTCTCGTTCCATGCAGAAAAAAAAAAGTTGCAGTACTTTCAGCTGGCTGACATAGACAAAGACAGCATTTATTAATAGTGCCATAAGGTATCTGCTAGATGCGTATGCTAAGTGTCTAAATGACATGTTGATCAGCTGTCATTAAATAATACGGCCTAACCACTGCTATGGATTTGTTACCTGCACCTGAAAAGCAGAAACTGTTTGTCTTACTTAGATCTAAATTCCTTCACACTGACACTGTGTAAACAGCCATTCTTTGCAATGCAATGCAGCAAATTTTCTTCAAAAGAAATGTTTATTTTCTATTTAATTTAAAATTATTTCTTTCTTTTTTTTATTACTTTTACTTTGTGAGCTACTTTGTCAATGCAGTCATCGGGCTTGCTCGTGGAATTTGAACCTTTTTGATACGGCAGGATTTGTCCATCTTTTTGTTTTGCAAACTATTATGTTGATTAAACCGTTAAATTGTACAGTTAGCTTCTTTTTCCAGTTACTTTGTATGTTACCAAAACTTTAACATTCTTGTATTTATAATAAAGCTTCTTCATCAAAGCAATGATGGCCTTATGAATCATTAATATTGTATAAATGTATGTTTATGGGTTTACTTTTACTACAGCTCTACAGATAGTAGAGCTATATACTATCTGTTTCTGTATATAGCTTCTGTACACTTTAGGCGAGATCTGTGCCCTAAATCTCCCACTCAGTGTTTTAAAATAAGCTATAACAGCTTGTGTACATAATGAGATCACTACAGTAAATGCTGAAAGTACTTTCCATTCAATTTCAGTTTTTCTCAGTAGTAATGTTTGTATTTTAGTCCTAGTTTTAGCTCATAGCTGTGGTCTAAGCAGGCCTTCTTTTCTCCCCATACAGTTTTCTCACCAGTCTGGGCTGTCAGAACTTCATTGAGTACTTCACTTCCCAAGGCCTCCAGTCTGTCTACCATCTCCAAACTCTGTCCATGGAGGTAACCAGTTTGCTCCTGCACATATAATCTAGCAGTAGAGATAACAAACACAATAAGAAATGTTACATGTATCTGAGGTGTATATATATATATATATATATATATATGTATATGTATATATATGTATATGTATATATGTATATGTATATATATATGTATATATATGTATATGTATATGTATATGTATATGTATATATATGTATATGTATATATATATATATGTGTGTGTATGTATGTATGTATATATAAGAAAGTGAAGAAAAATTTTAAAAAGTAAATTGCAGTAATGACATGAAGCAGAAGCATAAAATAATAAAGTCAAACAAATCCCAGAGAATTAAGAATTGTCTTAATAAGCAGGCTCCAGATCTTTTGCATTTCCAAGCAAACACACGGAAGACACACGTGCCCTCTTATTGCTTTGTGTTTGCTTTTTGTTACATTCTTACACTCCTCCAATGTCTGTGTGCCCTCACTAGGATTTAGGTGCACTAAAGATACCAGAGCAGTCCCGCCTCGTCATCTGGAGAGGTCTGCAGGACCTGAAACAAGGCGCTCCCCTCCAGCTGCCTACTTCTTCTCATCATCATGATTATCACGGGCAGCAGCTGCTTCGCTCCAGCAGCAACATGGCTGCCTCTGCTATGGCAGCCATCGGCGCTGCTGGCGGGGAACTGCAACGCCAGCGGGTCATGGAGGCCGTGCACTTTCGCGTCCGGCACACCATCACTATTCCCAACAGGTCCGGTGTTGTGGGAACATCAGGGATGACAGCTGCTGATGAGTGGGCTGACTTTGGTTTTGATATGCCCGACTGCAAGGTGGCACGGAACAAGCACTCCATCAAGGAGGAATTCATGGAAAGTGACATTCACTGAGACAAACATCATTTTGGGTCATCTTTCCCCCAAATTACTGTCAGCATCAGCATAACACAGTGTAACCATGTGAATAGGGTTGTTAAATATGTGTTTAGGTGCTGATGTCACATTTCAATGATCAACTTCCATTTTGCTTCTGAGACAGTTTCAGTGTGTTCATGCACTTTTCGTGTGCAGCCTGAACTGTGCGCTTGAACAGTTGTTCCATCTAGCGTTTGAAGATGACATAACGCAGTTTATGTCTTTTGTCTTCAGAGCAAAAACCATTGTGACAATATTGTTGTCAAGGCAATGTGTAACACACAATGTGGTCTGGACTATATTTTGGGACACTGAGAAGTGCAGAGGCATTTTGTTTTGGGTGCACTGTGCAATAGGCAATAGTACATTTTTCTTTTACAGCATTTATATGATATCACTCACAATAACGCAAATGTTAAAACAGACAAATCACTACAACATTTTGTGTTTAGATGTCAAAACAAGTTCTCATCTGACTTATTTATTTTTTTCTTTAAGTTGTCCTTCACTTGTACAAATGTATATACTGTATCCTGTAAATGTTTTTGACTAGACGTTGTTGGAAATAATGATGTATCTCCTGTTTGAACCAAATGACTAGAACTGGGTAAATCAAACCCGTGACTTTGGGAACACAATTGTGTATTTTCAGTGGCTATGATAATGTGATGACCTGTGGTTTGGTGTGGTGTTTATGGTCATTTAAGCGTAAAAACAAAACAAAACAAAAAAAAAATTGATGGGCTTTGATGTTAATAGTCTGTACACTGACACTTATTATTCAAAATTAGGCGTTGCTTATACTTTTTATTAAGTTTAGTATCACGTTCATTCTTTTATAGTAACACAATGTGTGTCACTATAATGGGAAATAAATGGGCAACAAAAAAAAGCATATGCAGTATTACATCTTAATTTAATTAGATTTGTGAATAGTTATCATGGTATCCCTGTCCATCAAGAAAACTAGATGAGTAGCATTTTTGTCCTTCTCTTTGTATTTTGAAAACCTTGCAGGGCAAGGGACTCTTAAATTGATTATAGTTGACTGTGTAGCTTATCTTCATAGCACTTGTTTGTAGGTATTTAATAACATTCCATTTTTATTTCTGGATTACCATCCATGATGATGAACCATTCTCTTATTGTGTTACATATTCTTGACCTCGACTTGTAGCAGGGCAAAAGATTTGCCTCACTTTCTAAGGCCCGTTCTTACAAAGAGAGTTTTTCATCTTAGTACAATATATGGTCAGAGAGAGAGAGAGCACTTTAATGGGATTAAATCATTTAGGATTTTCAGTATTATGTATCACCACAGTGTAAATAAAAATAATTCTCCATTTCTTTTTTCTTTTCTTTTTTGAGAGAGAATAAGATGTTTACTGGTGTGTTTCTGTTCATGAATGTTCATTTGTTTCTGCTGTTGTTAAAATCACGGATTAAATTGGTTAAAATGTCTGCCATTCCTAGTGTCTCTTTTTTAAATTATTAAGGTCTTGAAGTCAGTGGTCACAGGGTTTTTTTGTTTTTGTTTGTTTGTTTGTTTTTATTGTTCAGGGACACAGGCCCCCGGGCAGCGACATTCGGATGCTGTTTTGATTTTTACCGTTTGAACAGGCAGTGAATTCGCTTACTGTGTGTGTGAAAAATTCCTGTTTTAAAGTAAAATACTGGCAGCTGTTGCCAGAACCTCACTGTTTAAATTCAGTGACAATATAAACCTGTTTACAGTTATTTGCTATAAAAAATATAAGAACTTTACTGTGAAAAATATGGTACAACACATAAGAAATTACAGCTGGCTGGCTTACATTTTACAATCAACAACTGCTTATAAAACCCAATGCACACAAAGACACACTGTTAAACTTTAAAAAAAACATTTTGCATTTCCACATAACCCATATAAATGCAAAATACAGTTTTCAAATGATGATTTCAAAATCTAAAACGCTGTCCCAACCTTTGTGTTCTTTTTGGTTTTGGCCTTGGAACTTTTACCCTTGGATTACCCTTGCAATGAAACTGAGTTCACATGTCGAGTTCGTGGGCCAGAAGAGGAATGTGTTGAGAATTTTACATCAACTTTCAAGTTAGATTTTTTTTTATTAATATTGTTAGATGTGATATTTTTCATATTGCATGACCCTATCAGTACATGTGCATGTTGGTCCTTGAATTTTGAGGCATTGCCAAAGCGATGCGATTTAGCACACGCTCAATCACGCCAGTTTTCATTTGAATCGTCGTTGGAGACGCAAAAAATAAAGCTCTCCGGGGCACAAAACGGAAGATAAAAATGTTCACGTCCACCATGGCGGAATGAAAATAAAAAAAAAGCTTTTCAAAGTGGTTTAAAGACAGTCAGTAAGTCATGTCAGTGTATCAACAGGATACACTGATATACTCAGGTTAGCTTAAGTTACTAGGAGTAAAAGAACAGCTCACTGTTCTGCTCACTGTGTGCTGTAGTTACAATATAACAGATCATAACAAGAAAAATAGGGGAACTTGTAATAATTTGTTTAACCAGATGGCGAATCATAAAACAAATAAATTATAGAAGAAATTATATAAATTATAAACATATAATTTTTTTTTAGAAATTATAGAAGAAAGCCTGTAATAGAAGTCTTGTATTTTAACATTGTATTTTATAAGTCCATGAATAAGTGAGATCTGCACGCATGAACACAGTAAACCTTGAGAGGGTGCGTTCTGTGTGTGTGTGTGTGTGTGTGTGTGTGTGTGTGTGCGCGCGCGCGCGTTCGTGCGTGCGTGCATAGGTTTTAGGGGAGGGCAGCATAG